>CAMZMU010000114.1:31716367-31822122 GCA_947311845.1 Poa pratensis
GATGGCATTCAACGAGATAGTTAAGTAGCTCAAATTGAAAAACTTTAGTCTAATGAAAGAAAGATAATAATCTCAGGTTTATGCACACAAATTTTCAAGTCAAAATACTATTCTGATATTTATCACGATTTTATTTACAGAGAAGCACAAAATCTGTCTAAACAGAACAGTCAGTAAAGATCGAATTTTTCGACCTATCTACGTACCTTAAATCAGAAAAAGTTAGTCTAATGAAAGAAAGCTAATAAGCATCAATTTGCACTCAAGAAATTTCAGATCTAGATCACGTTCTGGTGATTTTAAACATTTAATACGGTGGAGCACAGAAAATCTGTTTCTGGACATCAAAGTAAAACTATCAACTTTCAATTAACTAAAGACTATAATTAGCATTTTATTTTTATGTACAGAGGTATATACACAATATTTACAATATTTACATGTTTTTAATGAAAAGCTTCCATGGAAAGATTTGTTTTGGTTTCATAGGCATGAACACAAGTGTTCAAGGTCGACCCCCATTTAACCATTACTCATCTTCCAATCACTTTTCTTTTTGAAAACGTTTTAGATAACAACTACACCCAATTTTTTTTGTAATTCGCATTCCCTATCCATAGTAAGATAAAGAACAACTTGGTACTGAAAATAAAAACTAGTTAGAGATAAAGCAACAAGTGCACACAAGAACATTAACCTACGCTATGGCTTCCCGGCAACGGCGCCAGAAAAGGTCTTGATAACCCACAAGTATAGGGGATCGCGTGTAGCCTTTTCGATAAGTAAGAGTGTCGAACCCAACGAGGAGCTAAAGGTAGGATAAGTATTCTCTCTCAAGTTCTATCAACCACTGATACAACTCTACGCACAGTAAACGTTTGCATTATCTAGAAAATAAAACTACGTAGCAATACGGGTATGAGAGGTAGTTTTGTAAGATAATAAATACAAGAAAGTAAATGTTAGTGCTGCAGCAATAAAATACACTAAGTAACTATATACTAACAGTACCATGAGTGTGGAAAAGTGGTGGTAATTGTGGTGGCTTTGTCCAAGATTAATTAGTGAAGACATTTAGTTCATTGTCTTTGATGCAGTTTTCAATGTGGGAGAGGCTAAATATACATGCACCCACTACTTGGGATTTACAAGTACTATATGATTGGATTGTTAGCAAACATCCGTAAATACTAACAATGCATTAAGGTTTCCCCAACCATAGCCTTAAGTTTATGGTCCTCTTACTCCCATACATGCAACTAACCAGTTTGATCCCTCAGGTTTCTGTCACTCCGGCAGGACTACGCCCCTTCCTTTGCACATACTACTAACCCTATGGTGTTGATCCATGCACGCACAAGTATAATGGACACCAAAGGACAGTACCATATCAACATACAACTCTAATGAACCATAGACATTCAACAAAGCAATCGAAAGGCAAATAAACTACATAAACATGACATAGATCATAGGATAAATATTATAGCATCAAACACCATGTTTACATAGGACGGTACAGAGGTTTGTGGGAGGATGAACCACTGAATACAAGGAGGAGTTGGTGATGGAGATGGCGGTGAAGACGGCGGAGAGGGCAGCGAGAGGCGCAGGGCGGCGCCGGCACCGGCGGTGGCGCAGGGGGCTCCTCCTGCGCCGCCGGTTCCATGGGGAGCACCGCCCCTTAGCCCTCTTCCTTCATGGCTTCAAGGGAGCCCTCCCCCATGGAGATGGGATCCATGGGGGAGGCAAAAACGTGGCTTTGGTGGCTGGAAATTCGTGGGTGGAGGAGTCCTCCACGAGTTAGGTTTTCCTCCCTTTATATATCTTCTCGGATTTCCGTCACCCCCTTTTAGGGTTCCACCAAAACGGGCCTCCAGGCCGCGTCCGAACTCCGATTGGGCTGATCTCGGGCTTAAAATCTTCGTATGGAAAATTGTGACAACTTTGTTTTCGGGGAGACCTCCAATTGACGTCATCTTCGAGTGTCAAACTGGCAAACTTCGTAACAAGTTCTCAGACAGATTTCAGGAAAGTCCCAATTCGACTCCAACAAGGTTTCCTCTTGTATTCTTGATAATTTCTACACATTAAAGAGTAAAACAAGAACATTGTGCACTTTTGCAACTATTAGTAGGTTAGTCCAAATAAATAATAAACTTAATATAAAAACAAGTGCTAAAAGCATAAAAATGGCATGAAACAATCAAAAATTATAGATATGTTTTGGACGTATCAGTGGCTCCTCCTCCTCGTCAACTAACTCCTCCTCATCATCGTCCTCCTCACAATCCATCTCCTCCACGAAGTCATCATCGTCACTGAGGAAAGCGTTGTTCTCCTACCGGAGATCCTCGCCCTCCCCTCCATCTCGTCAGTATGGTGCTCTAGATCCTCAATCAGCTCGTCCTGCTCCGCCACCTTCTTGCGGAGCTTTACGATAGTCTTCCTCAGCTGGCCCTCTTCCTAAGAAGAGCGACCTTCTCCTCCACCAGCTTCTCCTTGTTCTCGCGAAGCTCAACGAGCGACTCGCGGTCAAGTGAAGCTGAAACCTAGTGCGCAACAGATCATCCTGAGTGCACTGAAGTAAGATCTCCATGTCCATGATGTAGCTCCCAAACATCGGGTGGTAAGGGAAAGGTGTAGGGTGTCCGTCGCAGTTGCGCCTCCCGTAGAACCGGAAACGGGAGTCTACTAACTCCGCCTTGTGCTCCTCACAAAGTCGGGCTAGCATCCTCTGTGTAGCAGTACAGAGACCGTCAACCCAGGTGGCCTCCTTGGTGGTGAAGACGAGCGTCCTGGAACTGGGAGACTTGATGTTCCTGCGAACTGACGACCTGATGAGCCAGCTCAGCCTTCCGACACCGTGAACGTCAATCTGAGCTCCCTCAAACTCTGGAGCGGGCGACCTAACAGCTTGCTCAACTCGAACAAGTCCCCTCAAACGTTAGCTTGCTATCCTTCTCAAGCTGAACGAACTCGGTCCAATGGAGTGCCATCTACAATTTTTAAGCAAAATTTTAAGTTAGTGAGATGATAAGTGTACAAAATTTTAAATTTAATGAGGTAACAATAAGCAGAATTTTAAGTTTATTGAGATGACAAGTCTGCAATATTTTAAGGATACTTGGGAAATTGTAATGTTTAATGAGAGTAAAATTTTGCATAAGTAAGAGGATTGGAGATAAGCAGTTTTCAAAAATACTTCTTTCCTTTCTTTTTAGAAATTCATCTTTTTTTAACATTTGACAAACGACCATGCTAACTAAGGTTTCCTAAAGTCAGGATGGCTCTGATACCAAGTCTGTGGGGACCCCGGACTAGCTGTCCGAAATACCCGATTATGCTTAACACAACGATCCCGTGATCAGTCTGTCGTTGCACATAATCCGAATTGGATACCGAAGTTTACATCCATTACAACACCGAATAAAAAGTCTTACATAAATGGTCATTTAGACCAAGTCTTACATAGGTGCCTTCATGGGCCAAACCAAAATATCAGCGGAAGCTACGGCGTAGTAGACATCATATTCTAACGATGACGACCCGACAGGCAGCTGACTTGTGGAGATCCTTAGTTTGCGTAGAAGTCGCCATACTCCTGCTCGGCGTAGTGCTCCTCCTCGTAGTCTGGCTAGGACAATAGCCAGGGACGAAACCAATATGAGTACATTTGAATGTACTCGCAAACTACCCCAACATGAGTATGGACTAGTTTTATTTAGACTTATAACTTTATTTGTTTAAAACATCTCTATATCTTTATTGAAAAAGGTAAGAAGAGTTTTATAACTATCTTTGAAAGAATTCACCATCTCATTCTGTTTCTCTCCAAAACTCCTCCTTTTTCTGACCATGGCTCACCATGGTCCATTTATTTCAACAACTCATACCACTCCATTTGGTATAGCTGTGTAACATCATCACCATTTCAGTTTCTTTTAAACTTAAAAGCTTTTCCAAAAACTTGCACATGGTCTAGGACAGCCTCCCAACTGTCCATATCCGAGGACTCGGCTATTCGAATAGTTTTACACTCTGCAGAGGTAGCACACTTTTCCCACATCCATCCGGCAACTCATCGTGTCTGCCACGTCCTCCATACAAGGTGTATGCGAAGTAAGCCGCCGACCATAGCCTGTCCTTTGCTCATGCTAGTATAGGACCCTACCGCTACGAATTTATCATCCTTTCCATCTACACCCAGTCCAGATTCCCCGTCGGGAAACCTAAGTGTGAGGACTCGTAGTTCTGCCCGGCGAGCGAACCCTTCAATCCTCCCACCAACGTTTAGGACCCAGTCGGGGTAGGTCACCAAACCATCCCCTCATGGAACGAGGTCATCCTCGTTATTGAGGCATCCCATACTAATATGAGCAAATTATATGACTAAGCCCTTTCCCATATGTGGGTAGATGTGGTCGCACAGGGTAAGATTGGTTGTCATAGTACTAGGACACAATGTGCATTTTTCATAAACATCACCATTCTCCACTTCTTTACTTTCACACCGACATCTCGGTATTCCATAACCACACAAGTATTTTCAAAGGAGTTTTGAATAAACAACATGGTTTCCCATCCTATAGTTTTATATAAACTACCTTATATCTACATAGGGTGGTAAAATAATATCCATAAACTTTTTGAAAAGGTTTTGTAAACCAATGCCTTAAGAGTAAATCATTTGATCAAAGTAGATGCATATGTATTTAGGTGCAAGCTCAGGGAGTAGCTTGCCTTGCTCGGCAAAGTTCTCGGGTTCTTGTGCTTGATGATCAGAGAATTCCCCCTCCTCGTAGATTCCGGCAACGTTCTCGTCTAAACGTCAAACAAGCAATGCAAACAATTAATAAACTACTCAAGCAAGCATCACAACATATCAATCATAAACATCACAATTAGCTACTGCCCACATCAAACCATACAATTTGGTTTCAAAATCATTGAATTAAACATTATTTATTTATGTTCAAAACTATGGCAGAAACTTATGGAACATGTTTAATTGCAAAACTTGAGTTATGTTGGTCACAAAAATACAAACTAAATTTCTATAGAAAGCTACTGATGTAGAAGACAACACAATTGAGTTTGTATTAATTTGAGTTACCAAACTCCCTACACAAATGTTGAGTCCAGTAACTTAATAATCAAGTTTTAGCTACCAATTAAGTTCTGTTGCTCCTAAAATTAAATCCTTTTAGGGGTAACTAAACATGACTAAATGTGACCTAACAAAATTGGTCCTAAATTATTTGGGTTATCCATATAACATATTTAAATGTTTGCGTGCAGAAGGGTGTTTAAACTTCAACTCAATACTAAACAATTAATAATGCACAAATAATTCTACCAGAATTAGGGAAGCTAATACATGGTAGTACTAAGCTAAAAAATTGGTTTGGAATTATTTGGACTAACAGAGTATCAGAAACAAACAAGTTAAAATTTAAACCTTCTGTAGTATTTTTAATAATACTTTTTATCTATTTAATTAAATGACATGGATCCAATTGGGTTGGTTAAACATTTTCCTAAGCTTTCCAGAACAATTGGGTTTGATTTATTTGGATGCCTAAATCTCAAGTTATTGATTTTTGAAGTTAGGTCCAGTACTGAATTTCCAGAGAAAAACTAAATTAGAATTTCTCTCTGTTTGGATAATGTTGAAAGTTATGACATGTGGGGCCCACATGTCAGCGACACTTGGGTGCGCGAGGGAAACTAAAAAAACCTGACTGTGGGGTCCACACGTCAGTGACTCCTATTCTAAACGAATCGGTACGCTGCCGTTGGATTAAGATCCAACGGCTCACGTTAGCCCACGTCGTCGACGAACTCCGGCGACCTAAAACGAGCGGCGCCGAAGCTCCGGCGACGCGAGGTGGATGGTTGGCTCACCTAGGGGCTCGGGAGTTGTGATGATGAAGCAGATCGATGGCGGAGGCTCGGGGAAGACCTTGGCGCGAGTTGCACTTGCTGGGGAGGGCTGGTTCGTCGGCGGCGAGGTGCCGATCTTCTACGGCCACGGACTTCAACTCCGGCGAGGTCCAACGGTCGCGTCTGGGCACTAATCAAAGGGAAAAGGGATGGGGTGAGTGCGGTGAGCTCGGGCAACAACGTAGAGGGGTCAGAGGGAGAATGGAGCAGCAGGACGGCACGGCCGTGGTCGTGCTCACCTACGGCTCCGGCGGAGCTTCTCAGGAAGAAATCCAGAGCAGCGGCGGCTCAGCAGCCGCGGCTCTGCTCTCCTGGCGGTGTACGGGGTGAAGCAAGGGAGGGAAGCAGGGGTGAAGGGAGTGGAGAATTTGTGAGGTGCGGGGTCGAGCTATATAGGCGCATCGTCGGCGCACGGTGGTCGCGGTCCAGCGGCGTCCAGAGAGCGGGAGAGGCCGGTGCGTGCTGTCTGGGGGGTCCGGGATGGAGCTAGGGTTCACGCGTAGCTGATCGCGTGTCGGGGAGCTGTGAGGGGGGCCAATTTGGCCGGCGCCGTCCAACTCCTCCGCGGCGGTCGTCGGGGAACCGCGGCGTAATTGCGATGGAGAGAGCTCGAGTGCCCTCCTCTGCGAGGCAGAGGGTGCAGAGGCACGGGAGCGAGGGTGAACGCGGGCAGGGGGGGCCTGGGGAACGGCGAGGCGCGCGGCGTCGACACGGCGACGGAGAGGTAGGCGAAGAAGGTTTTGCAGAAAACCCCCTGGCTTCTCTCCTTTTCATTTCTTTCTTTTGTTTTTCAAACCAGAAGCTTTTCTCGAATTTAATTAGGGTACTAAATCTATTTATAAAAATTCAAGAAAATTTGTGAAGCCTTCCCATGGCATGCAGAAGCTTCACAAAATTGGCTTTACAAAATAAAATGTTTTGAATCATTTTTGTTCATAGGGTTTTAATTATGGAATTTGGTTTTATTTCCAATTGAATTTTACTTTTGAATTTTAAAACTAATTTAAAATATTGTTGAGATAGAAAAGTAGTAAGGATAACATGGGAGTGTTTACATTACCACTCCTCTGAATTTTATTGTAAAGGAAAACAATTTCTCACTTGGAGAATTTTATGTGACACTTGTCACATTATTTTCTTGCTTTTCTTTTTATTTAATTTCTCTTCTTTTCTTCATGTCTTTATTTAGAGCGAACAACACATAACTGGCAAGAAATAAACCACACAAGCAACAATATGAGATCAACATATATAATTAAGCAAAAGTTTTTGTTGGCTCTCATTTTTGGAATAATAATACTGATTAATATTTTTGGGATGTTACATCATGGTTAGCATTTTACAAAGTTTAGCACAGCGGAATAAAAAGTAGCAGTGAGTCTCCATCATCTTCATGTGCCACAGGCGAAACATGTTGGTTGCAGACTCAAAACCCTTAAACGAAACCTCACTCATCGTCGAAACAACCTGCAACAGGAAAATTGTTGCAACAAGGTGGGTCAGAACCATATAAAATGGATCTGGCAGGTGACACTCTGTGGACACTTAGTGGAAAAACTCTAATAACCTATATGCATATTTGGCTGGTGGAGTTCAAAGCTATTTTGCATAAAGCCAACTTTTTCCTAACTTTTGGAAAACATTTTTCTTCAAATCGAGACATCCATGGCATGAAAACCACTGTCTCTTCTACCCTTGTTCACCCATCAAAATTTTACTTGAGAAGTTGGAATGTTGGGATCCTCCGTTGACGTCCTTGATCAGCTGCTCATAATTGTCCGTAACCGGGGACACGGCTAAGTACTTAGTTTTGACAATCTCGAGAGGTTGTGCACGTTCACCATTAGACTTAACCAATCCAAACTATCCCCACACTCCAATAGTGATAGGGAAAAGAAGAAGGTTAAGACGAGATCCTTCAGAAGCATTTCCCACCCCATACCGGCCTGACGCGCTCCACCTACAATCCTACTACCACCACTGTCAAGCCGGGTGAGTCCACGCAACTTATTTGATCAAGACAGAGCCCATATGACCAATGGCTGCACTGGAAGCAATCTTCACTTGGAGTTCTTCAGATCCCTTTGTTCCTGGGTAGCCATCCACAAGTGAATATCCCTCAGGTA
The DNA here is from genome assembly GCA_947311845.1 of Poa pratensis. Taxonomy (NCBI): domain Eukaryota; kingdom Viridiplantae; phylum Streptophyta; class Magnoliopsida; order Poales; family Poaceae; genus Poa; species Poa pratensis. The sequence continues at coordinate 31,724,440 of CAMZMU010000114.1, forward strand.
AAATCCCTGGGGACAACACTCAACTCAAACATCCTCTTATCAAAACCAATTCCACCCAGGTGTTTCATTTTAACTTAGTAGAAATTAGCTTTTCATAAAAACATCTTTTGCATAGCACTTCGATAATCTACTAAGTTAAAATGGGATGCTAGACCATCTAGTAAAAAGGGGAGCTATTCTAAACAGTTTTAGCATAGCAATTCTACTAAGTCCTACACATGCTTAAGAAAATATACAAGTCATGCATAGACAAAATACTTAGGAAATTTATGAATGTGCCACTTGCCTTTGGAAGTTGTTGTTTCTCACACACTCCTTTCAACAAGGATCAACGTTGCACTCCGTTCAATCTATACATAGAGATAACACCACAATAAACAAACAATTCTACAACACAAGGCATACAAATCATACATAACAAGGTTTACACCAAAAAGGTTTGGTTCCAGGAATAAGTTGTATAAAACATATTTGTCAAGGGAGTTCCAAGAGTTCTAAAATAAACCATTTAATTGTAGTTAAAACATTTGAAGGTTTTAAACAAAACTTAAACTAAAGATTTTTATAAAGCAATATTTTAAAAGGCTTTAAACTAAAACTTAATTACAATAAGTTAGCCATGATGGCAATTGGTCTTTAATAATCAAATTTATCACACATTAATTAGGTCAAGATATTTAATACAAATTATTTACTACTGTTTTCTGTCATTATTATTGAAAGGACAAGGATGTCGCCTAGAGGGGGGGGGGGGTGTAGGCGATTTAAAACTTTTCCGGTTTAGGCTTGATAATTGCGGAATAAAACTATGTGTTTAAATTAACAAGCTAACAACCTAAATAAACTAGTCTCACCTATGTGCACCAACAATTTATGCTAAGCAAGACAAGCAACAAGGTGATAGCAATATAGAATACTTCAAGCACGAAGGCTATCACAATGTAAAGTGCATAAGTAAAGAGCTCGGGTATAGAAATACCGAGGCACGCGGAGACGAGGATGTATTCCCGAGTTCCTCCTTTTTAGGGGAGTACGTCTCGTTGGAGAGGTGTGAACCAACACATGGTTCGACAACCACAAAGGTTTCACCTTCTTCTCCCGATGAACCGCACCACAAAGGTTTGGTTCACCTTCCATTATCGGAATCCTTCGAGGCGGAAATCCGGAGCCTTTCAACAACGATCCGGGGCACAACCCACAACGGATTGGGGGCTCCCGAACAGCTACAAGTGACCACACAAGGGTCTCAACCACCACACGGGCGTCTAGGGTCCAAAGACCCAAGAGTAACAGTTCACAACTTTCAACTTCCACGAATCCTCGTGGAGAGCACAAACCGATGCAACAAAGCAATGGCAAGAGCACAAGGCTCAAATCCTTCACTCTCAAATCCCACCACAAGCAACTAATGCTTATGGGGGAGAAAAGAGGAAGAACAAAGTAGGAGAAACACCAAGAACTCCAAATCAAGATCTACTAGGTTCCCCTCACTTAGAGGAGAGATGGATTGGTGGAAATTAGATCTAGATCTCCTCTCTCTAATCCCTCAAAGATATGCAAGAATCATGGGAAGAATTGGGAGAGGGGCAAGCTTTCCAAAGTCAACAATGGTGGGAGAGAGAGAAAACAAGCTTAGAAGAGAGCTAGAAAACCATTGGGAAAGAAGGGGCCTTATATAGGTCCCCAAGAAATCTTCCCGTTGGCAGGAAAACTCGGACCGGATATTTCTGGGTCAAGGACCGGATATTTCCGGACCCTCGAAAAATGGCTAAGTCCCCCAAAATTTCAGTACTGGACCCAGGCCGGATATTTGGCCGGAAATTTTTGGGGGGCCGGATATTTCCGCCCCCAGAAAACTGCAGAAACACCAAAATGAAAACGACAATAACTTTTTCATCCGGACTCCGATTTCGGTGATCTTGGGCTCGTTGGAATCACCACAACGAGCACGACAAGATTATGCAGAGAAACATCATAGTCCAACAAAGGAGGATAACACCAAATAGGGAAAGATTAAACCTCTCTCTAAAAGAACAACCGGTAAAACCTCCAAACAAAACCGTAATATGTTTTCATCCGGACTCGTTTTGTATGATCTTGGGCTTGTTTGAAGATACTCACAAGCACAACAAGATTATGAATACACATCACAGTCCATCATGTGAGGAGAAACCACAAGTGGAGAGTTTGACCTCTCTTAGAAAAGACAAACCGGTAAAACCTCCAACATTAAAAACACCACAAGATATTCAAATGAAATCCGTTTTTGATGAATTAGAGCTTGGTATGGAGAAGAACACAAGCTCTAAATCCTCACATGGATAAAAGCAAATAAGAACCAAGAAAGATGATATGCCAATATGCAAAGGTTTGAGCTCTCCACAAAGATGCGATCAAGTTACTCACTTGAGAGCCCCTCTTGATAGTACGCCGTCTATCCTATAACCCGGTCTCCACTAACACACAGACCGGTAAAATAGAAAACCTATCAAGATCATACCTTTGCCTTGCGCATTCCACTTGAGCTCGATGATGACGATCTTGACTCTCTCAAGTTGGAACACCTTTCTTGATTGTGCTTGCTAGCACATGCTTGATGAAGACTTCTCCAAATACTCCCCCATACACCATTATGGGAGAGCCTTGCTAAGCTCCGTCTTCATGAATCCACTTGCACTATATTCTTATCTTGATATAGATGGCTTGGAGATAAACATGAAGTTCACTCAATCTTCTTTTCCAAGCCATGCTTGCAATAAGCTCAACTCTAGATGACCATTCTTCATATAAACCCTTGGATAGAACTTGGTCATCATATAATCTTCTAGAGTCCAACACATGAACTCCAATCTTCTCATGGACAAGATCTATAAAGATACTCAATGCAAACATTAGTCCATAAGGATTGTCATTAATTACCAAAACCACGCATGGGGCAACACAATCTCCCCCATTTTGGTAATTGATGACAATCCCTTTTACGAGGGTTTATATAATGAATTAAGCAACCATGCAACACAAAAGCAAGGATGCAAAGCAGAACAAAGAACAAAACCATATTCCCTTAAACCCTCTAAACTTCTCCCCCATTGGCATCGATTGCCGAAATGGGAGGAAAAATTTAGAAGGCCAATATAGGAAGAGCTCCCCCATAATGTGTGCATTTCTATAATATGTGAAATCAAATGCACATATCCAATGACGAATATATGAGGGGATCAAACTATATCGAGGATCCAAAGTTGCAAAAGAATATCAAAGAGAAAGATACTTCGACGAAAGAAGTAAGCAAACAAAGGATCCAAAAAGTGTTCTAAAATCAAGAGGGAACTCCCCAAGGTACGTGCACAAAGTAGGATTTGCAAATATGGTGCACAACATGGAATCCTCACTCCCTCCTAGATAATTTTGAACACAAACACGAGAGCAAATAGGTCCACAAGCTTATTAAGATGCAAACATACCAAATGAAAAACAAAGCTTGTGCCTTTTAGAAACCACCAAAAAAAATCAAAGCAATAAAAGTGGTCACTAAAGAATTGGAATACCAATTAAAGATGTAACTACTCTCATGTGTATAAGTTTCTAATAGACATCAATCATGAAGATATAAGTCCACAAAGAAACATGCACACACAAAATAGATACAACGGTGAAGAACATGATATCCAAGAGGAAGTCATATATATACCAATAAGAATTGCTTAAAAGCATAGCACAAAGCTCAATTTTATCTTAAAGGATATAGATGAACTTCCAACACAATCTCATCATAGCATCAAAAATATCCACAAGGGATAAGGTGAAAAAGGGATGCTCCGAGAAAGATAACAAGTATCGCAAAAGGCAAATGATTTTGAAAACATATTGCATATGTGAGACATAGAGTAAAAGTGCTAGATTAACATATGGGATTGATGAATCATGAAAATGATTATATATATTCCCCTTGATATGTAATCATCCCGGCTTGCCCACATTTGCAACAAAGTTGTTTTGCAAGAACCAAATGAATTGCAACAAAGAGATTCATGCCATGAAACAACCTACACAAGGTTGAAAGCTAGAAAAGTATGCATGAGGTAGATACTTGTTACCGAGATAGCATTGGTGATGTAGAAGATAAGAGTTCACGATCATCCGAGCTTGGCTCCAATAAGCACATGGTGATAACACCTTCCTTGTAAATGAGACAAGCTTCCAATGCATCTCCAATGTACCTAAAACAAATTCAAGTACAAATGGTACCCAAACTTGGGCCAAAGTAGTTAGAGCAACTACAATACATAGGACAAACTCCACATAAATATGTGCATATTGATATGAAATTGAATTTCATGCACATCTTAGCCATTTAGGATTTGATGGAGTTTATCCTATATATTGGATCAACGAAAGTAAGCATGCCATAAGATATACATATAGTAAATATGCATGCACAAGACTTTCAAGAACCAAACGAGATACAATTTGGACAAAACACCAATTAAACCAAGAAAGCACACACAAGTGTGACAAGAAAAAATTGTCCAAATTATATCAAAACCCAAATCAACACATGATTGAAGATACCACTTTGAAAAGATGCCAAATGAAAGTAAGATACCAATTGATGAAAATATCATCAAGGAATAAACCAAACCCTCTACACTTCTCATGATGGCACAAAGTACCAAGACAGAAATGTTTGTCTTCCAAAGAGACACGTCATCGGGATCAAATACCAATTGAAGACAACTAATGTTCAAAAGCATATAGGATTGCTCCCCCAAGATTGTGCATTATTTATGATCTTGCATTTGAATACAAAATGCACACAAATGGGATCATCACTCTCCATACATATTATTCAAACACTAGTCATGTTCAAGGAAAGCAATAGATGCAAACCAATTTAAAGAACGGTGTTCTACTCAAGTAGGATAGCTTCCCAAAGAATAGTGCATTATCAAGAAGTATGACTTTTGAATGTCAATGCACAAGATTGGATCATTGCTTTTCCTAACAAGAAAGCATAAAACAAATTTTGAGTAGAGCAACAAGGATCCAAAAGATACAAGGAAGACAAAGAGAGTTAGATCAAAAAAATCCTTGGCAATAAAATAAGGCAATTCAAAGCAAGAGCCAAAGTGAAGATGGTCCACAAATTTCACCACATATGAGTATCACTTGTCAAGGACAAGGAGTAATAGAGATATTTCTCGGTGGTATATAGAATGATATTGAAGACCAATTTCACAACAAATAAGCATATGGCAAAAGATAAGATTTAAAGGCCAAAGCTTAAAGATAGATATTCTTGATAGCTTCAAGTATTCACGCGATCATGCAAAGCCACTACAAAGAGTAGCTTGAAGCAATCGATTTCCCAAAAGGATATGCGAACATATTTGGGGAAAACCGTACCAAGAATGTCCATCACAAACAAGATCCAAAAGATGATTAAACAAAAATTTTACCAAAATGGAACTTGTTTGAGCAACATGCCACATAGGAATAAGATAATAAGAATATCAATTCTAGGTGGCAATACCTCACATGTTCACATTTTCTAGGCTTGTAATATGCACATAGCTTATTACTCCCCCATAATGTGATAATCCATTTTTTTTAAAACAAGAGGCAAACAAAACCAACTCGAGAAATTAATGGACATTATAGAATTTGAATTTCTCATGAGCATGACATACCACATAGAGAATAGATAATATTAATATCAACACTAAGTGGTATTCCTCATGTATACACAATTTTAGGATTGTGAAGTGCACGAAGCATATCACTCCCCAAAATAGGATAGTCCATTAATCTCTCAAAAAGAGAGCCAACAAGATAAGATATCAAATAAAAGCAATAAGGCTCAACACAAGTAAATGGTGTGCAAACCAACATACACATACTTGATTACTCAAGATAAGTAAGTAGAGAGCACAACACATACAAACACAAGGTACAAAACCTAACACATGCAAGGGTGCAAGCAACTTTCAATGTATATATGATTTAAATAAAAGTTACCGCAAGGAGGAACATTGGATATGAGATAGAACAATATAATCCAAATGACTTGACTTGAGAGAATATAATTGATGAAGATCCCTTAATTCTTCATAAGTAGCCAAGTCTCCAATGCCCTCCAACAACACCTATTGATCAAGTTTTAGCTTGTTGGTCCCCAACCAAGTTGGGTCCTAAGAGGTTAGTCACAATAGGTTGGCAACCCAAATGGTTCTTTTCTTGACACCACTTTGAGTACCAACATATTTGGCAAACACATTGCCAACCTTATCCTTCCGAAGAGAATAATCATCATCAATAATAATGGGGTTGGATAAGGTACCATTTGTGCATGAAGAAGCAACGTGACCCTTCTCACGGCATAGGTAGCAACATCTACTTCCTCCTCTCTTCTTAGTTGGAGTCTTGACTTGAGGAGGGTAGCTTGATTCTTCTTGGGAAGAGGCCGTTCTTCAACTTGAGAACTTGAGGCTTCTTCCCTTGTTGCTTCTCACTAAGAGCCTTCTTCTTCAAAGGGCAAGATCTAACATGGTGCCCTTCAACTTTGCACTTGAAGCAAACAATCTTGGCCGAATCTTTAACTTGTTCTTGGCCCTTTTCTTCTTGTTAACTTGGACTTGTCTTATATTGGAGTTGAATCCAAGTCCACTCTTGTCATTGGGGCGTCTTTGAACACTCAACATATTGTCAAGTGTAGAATCCCCAACATGACGCTTTTCCAAGTCTTTCTTCAAAGAAGTGACTTGGGCCTTGAGCTCATTTAATTCCTCTACATGGTTAGTATCAACAAAAACACTAGAGGAAGTAGAAGCTTCATTGTTAGAGCAACAAGGCAAGGAAAGTAATTCATCACAAGATGTAGCAACATTGTGAGTGGATGAATTACTAGGACTAGCACATGGCAATAAAGCATTTTTAGTCGAAGTTGTGCCTTTGTCCACATGAGGCTCACAAGATGTTACCTTTGTAGATAGCCTCATGAGCTAACTTTAGCCTAGCATAGGATGCTAGAAGATCATCATTAGAGCTAGAAAGCTTTTCATGACTTTCTTCCAATTTCCTATACTTGCTAGTAGCAACTCAAGTTGAGCCCTTAGCTCAACATTCTCCTTCAAAATAGATGCTTCACAAGAAGTGGAGTTAGTAGCACAAGCATCATTAACATTAGAAATGGAAGAAGACAACTTGGCAAGCTCATCATTTTAGATAGTTGAGTTTGGAGTTGATCATGAGACTTGATAAGGAGAGAGTGTTCACTTTCTAAAGCCTTGTGGCTTTGTCAAGTCTCTCTATGTCCTCAATTAGTCTAGCATTGCCAACACCAAATTCAACTTTTTCCTTTTTAAGCACTTTATATTTAGCAATAGCATGATCTTTTCCTTAATGATTTTAGCAATAATAAGATCATTTGATCATCAAGAGATTCAAGTTCTCCTCAAGAGACACTCGAAGCTCTTGCTCTTCCTCAAGGGCATTCATTAAGGATGCCTTTTCATCGGCATCCTCTCTCTCTCATTTGACATTTCTCGAGAAATTGAGTTTCCAAGTCCTCAATGATTTCCCTACTCTTAATAGCATAAACAATGATTTCACTTAGAGGAGGGATAGCTTTGCTACCTTTGGGAGAGCACCAAATACCATCTCACCCTTCTTTGTTATGGATTCAACATCCATAAGCGCTCATGAGAATCCTCATCCACATCATCACAATTGGATTTGAGGTGGAGAACCTTTGAATCCTTAGCCATAAGGCAAAAATGAGTAGTGGGCAAAGATGGTGAAGAGATACTTGAAGCACCATTGAGATCCACGTCTTGTTCCAACAAATGTTGGATTCCTCTACATTGTTAGCCACACAAGAAATAGAGGATATGGAAGTATTGTTTTCATGGCAACAAGACGAATGAAGCATATCATCATGAGATTTAGTTAAACAACTATTACATGATATGCAAGGACTAGCAACACTAGCATGTAAAACATTTGGAGTGCTAGAAGTGTTTAAGTCCAAAGATAGAACATTGCAATGAGATAGAGATGAAGTATAGTCAATAGAATATTCACCATCAACAAAGCAATTTCTATCACCACTCACCATATCATTACCTTGTGTCAAAACACATGTTGGTGAAGTGGAAGAAGTGTGAACTCATCACGGCCGGAGGTGGAGGAGAACAATCATCCTCAATAATATTGGACACTTCATATTTATCTTGAAGCTTGGTCCATAGCTCATGAGCGTTCCGAAAAGGCATGATTGATGCAAGAACTACATCGCTCAAAACACATAGACAATTAGATACACGAGTATCGAGATAAGAGTTTTCCTCATCCTCTAAAGATAACTTTTGGGAATCCTTTGGAGGAGAAAAACCCATATCTACAATTCTCTTAAAATTTGGGTTTATGTCCCTAAGAAGGTTAAGCATGCGAATTTTCCAAACATCATAATTTGTGCCATCGAATATAAGAGTGGGATCGTGCACTAATTCTCTATACGACATCTTTACTCTCTAGGCGGTAAAGCCCAAAAAGAGAGCCCAGGCTCTGATACCAATTGAAAGGACAAGGATGTCGCCTAGAGGGGGGTGAATAGGCGATTAAAACTTTTCCGGTTTAGGCTTGATAATTGCGGAATAAAACTATGGTTTAAATTAACAAGCCAACAACCTAAATAAACTAGGCTCACCTATGTGCACCAACAACTTATGCTAAGCAAGACAAGCAACAAGGTGATAGCAATATAGAATACTTCAAGCACGAAGGCTATCACAATGTAAAGTGCATAAGTAAAGAGCTCGGGTATAGAAATAACCGAGGCACGCGGAGACGAGGATGTATTCCCGAGTTCCTCCTTTTAGGGAGTACGTCTCGTTGGAGAGGTGTGAACCAACACAATGGTTCAACAACCACAAAGGTTTCACCTTCTTCTCCGATGAACCGCACCACAAAGGTTTGGTTCACCTTCCACTATCGGAATCCTTCGAGGCGGAAATCCGGAGCCTTTCAACAACGATCCGGGGCACAACCCACAACGGGATTGGGGGCTCCCGAACAGCTACAAGTGACCACACAAGGGTCTCAACCACCACACGGGCGTCTAGGGTCCAAAGACCCAAGAGTAACAAGTTCACAAGCTTTCAACTTCCACGAATCCTCGTGGAGAGCACAAACCGATGCAACAAGCAATGGCAAGAGCACAAGGCTCAAATCCTTCACTCTCAAATCCCACCACAAGCAACTAATGCTTATGGGGGAGAAAAGAGGAAGAACAAAGTAGGAGAAACACCAAGAACTCCAAGATCAAGATCTACTAGGTTCCCCTCACTTAGAGAGAGATGGATTGGTGGAAATGTAGATCTAGATCTCTCTCTCAATCCCTCAAAGATATGCAAGAATCATGGGAGGAATTGGGAGAGGGGTTAGCTTTCCAAGGTCAACAATGGTGGGGAGAGAGGGAGAACAAGCTTAGAAGAGCTAGAAAACCATTGGGAAAGAAGGGGGCCTTATATAGGTCCCCAAGAAATCTTCCCGTTGGCAGGAAAACTCGGACCGGATATTTCCGGGTCAAGGACCGGATATTTCCGGACCCCCGAAAAATGGCTAAGTCCCCCAAAATTTCAGTACTGGACCCAGGCCGGATATTTGGCCGGAAATTTCCGGGAGGCAGGATATTTCCGGCCTAGGGACCGGATATTTCCGCCCCCACAGAAAACTGCAGAAACACCAAAACGAAAACGACAATAACTTTTTCATCCGGACTCCGATTTCGGTGATCTTGGGCTCGTTGGAATCACCACAACGAGCACGACAAGATTATGCAGAGAAACATCATAGTCCAACAAAGGAGGATAACACCAAATAGGGAAAGATTAAACCTCTCTCTAAAAGAACAACCGGTAAAACCTCCAATCCAAAACCGTAATATGTTTTTCATCCGGACTCCGTTTTGTATGATCTTGGGCTTGTTTGGAAGATACTCACAAGCACAACAAGATTATGAATATACACATCATAGTCCATCATGTGAGGAGAGAACCACAAGTGGGAGTTTGACCTCTCTTAGAAAAGACAAACCGGTAAAACCTCCAACATTAAAAACACCACAAGATATTCAAATGAAATCCATTTTTGATGAATTAGAGCTTGGTACGGAGAAGAACACAAGCTCTAAATCCTCACATGGATAAAAGTCAAATAAGAATCAAGAAAGATGATATGCCAAATATGCAAAGGTTTGAGCTCTCCACAAAGATGCGATCAAGTTACTCACTTGAGAGCCCCTCTTGATAGTACGCCGTCTATCCTATAACCCGGTCTCCCACTAACACCACGAGACCGGTAAAATAGAAAACCTATCAAGATCATACCTTTGCCTTGCGCATTCCACTTGAGCTCGATGATGACGATCTTGACTCTCTCAAGTTGGAACACATTTCTTGATTGTGCTTGCTAGAACATGCTTGATGAAGACTTCTCCAAATACTCTCCCATACACCATTATGGGAGAGCCTTGCTAAACTCCGTCTTCATGAATCCACTTGCACTTCATATTCTTATCTTGATATAGATGATGGCTTGGAGATAAACATGAAGTTCACTCAATCTTCTTTTCCAAGCCATGCATGCAATAAGCTCAACTCTAGATGACCATTCTTTATATAAACCCTTGGATAGAATCTTGGTCAACATATAATCTTCTAGAGTCCAACACATGAACTCCAATCTTCTTCATGGACAAGATCTATAAAGATACCTCAATGCAAACATTAGTCCATAGGGATGTCATTAATTTCCAAAACCACGCATGGGCAACACATGCCCTTTCAATTATGTCCATGAAAACATAGGTCAAGTTTAATTAAATCAAAACACTATTAAGACACTTTAAAAGCATTAACACAAGATTTAATGTTTTTGGTAATTAAACTTTAATGCAAAACTGAAAAATAATACTACTGGACAGAGGGCAAATAAACAAATTTTCTACAATTGGATTCACTCAAAAATAATTTATAAATCTAAAGTTATGTCAAATTTACTCAAACATCATATTTGAAATTTGAATAAATCTAAACTTCTCAAAATGAAAAATAATAGAACCAAAACATCCTACATGTCCGGGGCTTTCCAAGGATATTTTATTTACAAATTTTGGACATACACATCTATCTATTGTCAAATTTACTCAAATTACCCATTTGTAATTTGAATAAATGTGAAAATACTCCAAATTGAGCCTCTGATTTTTAATACCGTTTAAAAATATCAAAAAAATATTTCTAGCAGTGGCTAACTATTCTACAGATCCAAAGGTTTCCAAAAATATTTTATTTTCAAAATTTGGATTTATAGATTTAAAGTTATGCTAAAATTACCCAAATCACACATTTGAAATTTGAATATTTTAAACTAAGGCAAAACTGAAATCTAACAGTGCTATAAAATTCTACAAGTCTAGAGCTTTTCAAAAATATAAAGTTTGAAAATTTTGGCCAAACCAATAAAAAGTTCTAATAGATCTAAGTTACATGGACTTTACTGCAAAACTGTCAAATAAATTTAAATAGAAAAAGCACAGCACACGTGGATCTGACGTGGCAGCTGACTGGATGCTGACTGGGCTCTGACTGGGTGCTGAGCTGGATAAGTGGTTTGAGCTGGAGTATTGGATCTGGATCTAAGCGCTGGAAACGAAAGATACCTGTTCGTTAAGATTTTCTAATCTGGGCCGTCGAGATCAGATCTGACGGCTGAGAGCCGTTGACCAAAATCAGGCGGTGGACCTCGCCGGATAATGGCGTCACGGCGGCGCTGGCCTCGGGTGTGCACGTGGTGGCTGCTGCGGTGGTCCCCTGGGCTTGAGAAGACGACGACGAGATGCGGATCCGCACGGCGAAGAAGATGGCGGGGTCGGCTTCATCTATCGCGTCCTGGAACGGCGACGTTGCGAGGCCGGAGTGGTGCGGGCGGCCGGCGAGCTTTGTCGATCAAGCTCAGCTCGAATCTCTGCACACAAAAAATCAACAGAAGGGCTCAGGGGATGCGCACGTGCGAGGTAAAGGTAGAGGGGTCAGAAGGAGGTGGCGATAACCCCTGGTGTCGCCGGAATCGACCTCGGATGGCGACGGCAACGGCGGACTACGGCGAGCAAATTGAGCTGCCTGGCGGCGTGTTTTGGAGAGGAAGGAGAGGGGAAACAGAGAGGGGCTCGTGGGCTTCAAATAGCGACAGAGAGGGAGGGATTTAATGGCCCTAATGGCTCGCAATCAAGCGGCGAAAATCACGGCTGAAACTGCCGTGGTCGACGGCTGGAGGTTGATGACGACCGCGCCCTGACGAGTGGCCCCGCATGTCAGTGAGAGAGGGAAGGGAGAGAGGCCGGGGTGGGCTGCTGGGCTGCCGCTGGCTGTGCGCGCGCGAGGGAGAGATGGGCTCGGCCCAGTTAAGCTCGGCATGAAGCCCTTCTCCATTTTTTTTTGTACTTTTTCTTTTCCTGTTTGTCCCTATTTCTTTTATAACTATTGTTTTAAAACTCCAAATGGATTCAAACCAATTTGTAGCATTTTGTAAAATCCATCTTTATCAATATAAACTATTTGGTAACACTTTCGCAAACAAAACAAAATAATAATTTTAAAATAGTGCATAATTGCTTAATTGACACTTTATGTCAAATTTTGAAATAGGGTTTTAAATGAAATTATGTGTGGCTTATTAAAATCAAATAAAATACCACAATTGTAAATACTGGGAGAAAAACTATTTAAAATTTAATTTTTAAATAAATATAAATGAATCCAAATCAATTTTTTAAATAAGAACATGCTTTAAATAATTTAGTACCTTTTGCAAATATTATTGCAGGGTTTGTTAGTCATCAAAGGTAATATAAAATTTCTATATCATATAGTTTAACCAAAACCATTTTAGAAATAGACATACTTAAATATCTTAAGCACTTTGCAAATAAGATTTTAGGGTTTAAAGAATTAGCCCAAGTTAAATATTTAAAATCAAATATTTGGAATAAGACATTTTATGAAAAGAAGTTGTCTTTGAAATTTTAAATCACCTTGCCTAATATATTGGTTTTATGAAATACTTTGGATAAAAGAATTTAACTAAACTCAAATTTTGAATTAATGATTACTTGGATAATTAACTATTAAAACTTTTTGAAGAGGCCAAAAGTCTTCTTTAATTGGTTTCTATTATAATTTTAATGTTTTGTTTTTAATAAAAACAAAAGTTTTAAATTTTTATGATTTTTGAACATTCCAAAATATTGGGATGTTACATGAAACCTGCCCTATAGCTTCTCAATTTAAAGTTTTTATTGCCAATATCCTTGATCTCTGCATACTTGAATTTAATGAAAATATCTATGTTGTTGACACAAGGAAGAAGCTGCCAAAGAAAGCTCTAATATTTTGCAGGAAGAAGATGACAAAAGCTTAAGCTTGGGGATGCCCGTGCAACCCCAAGAGGATGATGAAAACATAAGCTTGGAAGAGGAAGTATGTGAAGAGGAGATTGAAATGGATGTGTTCCAACCTAAGCTTGGGGAAGAGTCGGATCTCCCATCTTCACCATCAACAAATGATAGTAACACTCAAACTCAAAAATCTTTTGTTATTTATGAGAATCCATGTTATGATGAGTGTGAAACTGAAAATGCTATGGTTCTATATGATAACCCATGCTATTATGATGAAACTAAAAATGCTCCTTTACTTTCTATTAATGCTACTAGTGAACTTATTGATGATAACGAGGTTAAATCTATATGATAATGCTTTTGATGATGGTCCTATGCTTATTGATAAACCTCCATGTTTAGTTGTTACTAAATTATGTGAGGATAAAAATGATATACTTGCTGTTTGTGATGTTACTCTTACTCATGAGAGTCCTACTTTGTTTCTGAATTCTCCTAACTACACCATAGAGGAGAAATTTTCTTATGTTGAAAAACTTATGTGGTTTGCAATTATCTTAAGTTCCAAATCTTTGTTGCAACATGATATAAACTTGATATTGATCTTATTAACTATTTTGAAAGAGGTAAGCATGCTAATGAATTCCAAAATAAATTTAATGATCCTCTTTATGTGCCTAAATTATCTAAGTTGAATGATTCTTGTGGTTATATGGTTGAATTTATTTCTACTACTTGCAACTATTATGAAAGAGGAGGTGATAAGAACCCTCTTTATGTTACTAATAATTGTATGCTGCAAGTAAATATTGTTAATATGCATTGGAAACTTCTATTTATGGTGATTCATTCATTTACAAAATGCCAATGCATAGAAAGAAAGTTAGACTTCGTTGTTATTACTTTTGTGTTTTATTTTTCTCTCTACTAGGGTTCAACTTGACTATTATTTTGATCGGTTTGAGAGCACCATGGGACCCTGGTATTATTCATGAACACTTTCCAAGGAAGAGGGACACATCAAAGTATAAGTTCCCTCATGAGTTTCAACCTTCATGAACATCAAGTAAGAAGCCTAGCTATATGGCTATAAAGAAAGCGCTTTACGGGAGGCAACCCGGTTGTTTTTATTTTTGATTTTCTTTGTGTCCTCTTGCTGTAACTAGAGACTTTGTGTTTAGTTTAGATTCTGGAATTTTTAATAAAGTGCCAAGTTTTACTCATTTTGGTACGAAAAAGTTGCTTATAGCGTTCGGAGATATTATTCCTGCACGAATCAGTGCACGGTATGATTTTTAATTCTTATTCTGTAACTCCGAATGAGCTCATATTTGAACTGTAGTGGCAACTTTTCATCCTCTGTATGCATGCATGTTTTCGGAATTTTCCGACAAAGTTAAGTAGGGTAGAAAAATACGTTTAGCTGCTGCTTTTTTCTGGACAGATTCTGTCCCATTTTGTTTGATGCGTGCTTAGAACTTTAACTTGAATATTTTTGATCCAATTGAGTTTATGAGTAGGCATACACATTATATACTTTCTGGACATTCATATGAATTTTTGTTCAAGGATTATATGCAGCAAGAAATCTATTTGTTTATCACTACTAATGTGCCCCACAGAAAAAGAAATGGAGAAACGGTGTTTTGAAGTTTTTCCACAGGGATTAGAGGAGATGCACCAAGAGCTATCCAAGGATGGTGAAGACCATAAGCTTGGGATGTGAAGACAACCCCACTGGACCTACACACTCTCGGTTTGCACACGTCTAACTTCTGTTTTTCGATCGAAACACTTTATCGCATAAACTTGGAGCGTCTTTTTGTTTGTTTAGGTTAGATTTTTATTTTGTGAGACCACCACACTATCATTTATATATGAGAGAGCTACTGGAAATTTGGGTTGAATTATGTTGGATGCTATTATAAGATTGGAAAAAGGGATGTTGGAGTTAATTTCAAAAGACACATATAATTGCATGATTCATGAGCTTGTTAATGAGTAATAATTTGCAAATATTTTATCAAGAGCTATCTTTTATTCATGTTTTGATGCTAAATGTTATTCTACCTTGTTTTAACATGGATTAGTTAGTTCTATGGACACTCATGCATGCATTTAGACGGTCAACTTTCTCCCTCTTGCTAGCCCAAAAAATTCAACAAGCAAAAACTTGTTTCCAACACCTTCAACCAAAGTTTTTCCAGTGAGTCCACCATATCTACCTATTAGCTTTATGCTATTCCGAGTATGTTTATCATGATATTTGTGTTATCTATACCTTTGAATGAAAATGCTTATGTTGTTGATTGTTGTGGGAAAAGTTGGTTATATAGCTCTCTCGAACTTGATGCACACTTTACTTTTATTGCATAAATAAAATATGACCCATTGTGATTAAAATTATGATGTTGTGGACTTGACAAATGTCTTTGGTTGAGAGTTAGCTCATATGTGCTATCACATGGCAAGCTTTCAACATTGCACTTCATCTCATTTAGTTGATATCATGTACTTTTGTTTATGGATGCTTACCATGGGTGAAAGAAATGAGGAAATGAAGTGAGTTTAAATGAGTTTGTATAAATGGTTAGAGAGATGCCTGGGCCGCTAATCTAAGCCATGCATCATTCATGGTGGAAATTTACTTACATGCTATGGTGAACCTTCTGTGATACACCTTACAATAAAAAGCTATCTAATGGTAAATTAAAATGGTGTTGGGATTGTTCATTATGTTTGTTTGTCTTGTCATTTTGATATGGGCTTGTTCCATATCCTGGGACAAGAGGTACCCCAGTTGACGCTCTTAATGATACTATTATTACTTACAATGATATTTAACTTGAACTTGCTTTGTTTTTCAAGTTGAGTAACACATGGACTAGGTACTTGTATTCAAGGGGCATGAGACTTTCAGCCTGTACTTTGTCAAGCACACTACTCGTATTTGGTTTCACTTTAAACTTAATCATTCAAGATGCTATGATAGGGGAATGAGAGCTTGACACCAAGGATTACCACATTACAATCATTAATTTAAGTAGAGAAGTTCAGAAGTTAGATGAAATTTATTCATGCTTTACCTCTACTCATATATATCTTTCCAAAGTGTCCACCTTTTATATTCAGATTTTCACAAATACTCTATGACCATTGTAGGATGTTCTTACTTATTATTATGCATACATGTGGTCCATAGTACTTTTTCTCTTATGTTACACTTTGTGAATTATCATTGAACATCCTTGCATTGAATACTTGATATCACTTCATAATCTATCTTGCATATTGCTACTCCTTTTAAGAATGAACCATTTGACTCTATGTAGCAATAGTAATCATCTTTGATATCCATTGATAGTATTAAATTGCAAAGTCCATGTTAGTTTTATCACCTTCATACTCGAGGACGAGTATAGGTTAAGCTTGGGGATGTTGATGCATGTAAAATGCATACATGAACTTTGCATTATTTTTACTTATATTCCAGTCATATTTGCATCATATAAGGGTTATATCACTGTTTTATAATGATTTTGAGAATATTTGGTATGTTTCCTATTTTTATGGAATTAACCCTGCACAGGCAGAAAACCCCTTTTTCCATGTTTTTGACTTTCAGGGACCAAACGACGTCCAAATGACCTAATATTTTACGGGTCCTAATATTTGGAAATAAGAAGACGTACCAGCCAAGGATCCGTGAAAAAGGAAGTCCGAGGAAGAAATTAGATGGTCCCACGCGGCCAGGTACATAGGCCGTGTGGGACCACCTCTTTTATTCCTCGTGGCTCCGATGCCGTCCGTTTTCGTCTCCGTGGCTTCGTCTTGACCTAAAAACGTCTATAAAAATAGCCCCCCGACGTTCTCTGGAAGGAGCGCCGCTGAAACACAGAAACCACGAAACAGTGACATGGAGCTGCAGATTGGAGGGGGAAAACTCCGGCGGGGCGCTGCCGGGGTGGTCTCCATCTTCTCCAACGACTTCTCCACCGTCTCCATGATGAAGTGGGAGTAGTCCACCCCCTGGACCTTGGGTTTGTGGTGGTAACTTGATCTAATCTCTCTATGTATGATCATTGTTGGAGTCCATATGACGTGCCTTGCATAAGTATGGATCTATCTATGTAATTCTTATGCTGGATATTGTGCTATGAGATGATTTGTTATACATTTACCGTTGTGTTGGAGCTTTTATGATTTGTCATACTTTGGAGATATTCTATGATACATGTGATGGTTTGATTTATGCATAATGCTTTGTTTATCCTTGTTATGAGGTGATTGACACCGCCAAGTGTGGATAGATGAGAGAGTTGTGGTCATGCACACGAATTATGAATCATTGCACTAGTGTTTAGAATATTGTCCATTATGAAGTATGATGTATGTAGGTACGGGATGGCCAATGTGACACGGCATATGTATTGAGTGACATGTGAAATACAGCCCAACATCCTTTATCTGGGGGTAAAAAGGAAGAGTATGATGTGGGAGTGACAGCAACCACGCTAGCCTTGCGAGGGTGACCTAGCAACACAAATGAATACTTCTTTCAACTATGTGTTTTAGGACATATAGCCATCATAAAAGCTACCATTAAAACATGACAATTGTGTGTACTTTATCTATAACATGATAATCACCGTAGATGAGAGAGAGAGAGGATTAAGTGAACCCATGAACCCATGTCCATTGTTCCAATAAGAGAAAACCTTTGTCTTGTCCTCTTGCATTGAAGAGGATTGGGACACTTTTACATTCTTGTTTTGTTACATTAAGCTTCCATCAATTAAATCAACCACCTTATTCTTTAAACTTGTTTAGTGCATAATCAACTAAAACTTGTGACACTTTAGTTGTAGGGAATAGATAACTTTTTCTTCTTGTTCCTGCGGATCGATACCTTACTTCCACATTGAGAGGTGCTATAGTGATCTCCTGCTCTTGGGGGTTATCAGCGCGGGTAATGCTCAGCCCCCGAGTCCTCCTTGTCCAGCCGGCGAAGCAGAGTCGACGGTGCAGAGTCGATGAAGGCACTCGAGTCGCGTGTCGAGCGCAGCGATGAACTTGTTGTTGTTGTTGACGTTGAATCGCCACCCCCGAGTCTCGGGCACACGTGCTTACGCCGTCCTCTTCCCGAGTCGACGATTTGTCGGGTACGCGCAGTGGAAGCTGATGACGTCGTTGATGTCGAGTGCCAGCCCCCGAGGGTACGTAGTGCTCTTCTAGGGAGCGGGCTTTCGGTGTCGATACTGCCGGCGCTGATCGTTGTCGCGGTGGTCTATGAAGTTGTGGCCGAGTCGCGGGCGTTGACGCCAGCGATTCATCGTAGAGGCTGTCAAGCCGTGAACGCCAAGACTGCCGAGTCGCGGTCAGGTTGTGGATGATGAGGCTGTCGAGTCGTTGAAGATGTCGTAGTGGGTCGATGACGTCGCGACTGTCAGACGAAGTCGATGGTTTGTCGGGTCGGCGACGAGTGAATCCGATGTGCCCACGGCCGATGCTGATCGCTGTCGAGGATGTCGACCCGCGGAGCTGGCGAGTCAAGAATTCGTGCTGCCATGGTTGCCGATGAACCTGAGGGGTCGAAGTTTGCCCGCGGCGGAGTCGCCGCAGCGAGGTTGGAGTGAACCATGGCGCGCGAGTTGATGTCGTGTCGACTCGTCGAAGGAGAGCCCGTCGAGTCCTGATCCGATTGCCGGCTCATTCCGCGTAGGTACTCCTAATTTGGTTCTTGTATTTCCTCGCACGCATGAGTTTAGAAGACAAAGCAATTGTTAGCAGGGAATAAAACAAATTGATTAATAAATGAGGATAGGGAACCGTGCCCATGAGGCCATGAACATGCGGTGTGCGGCAGACGACATTGCTGGTCCTTTGCCATCACGTGTATGAACAGGATTAGAACTGGTTGGAGCTGAAACGCCCGGATTGAGAAGATGCAGGTATAGCGATCCCACGCATGTGATTAGCGGCCCGGCCGGCAAATCCATGCACTAATATTTTGTTGATTGCCTCACGTGTGGTGCCATTAGTAATCAGTTTGCAACCACGATGTAGCTGCTTGAACGCTGCTTTCTTGGGGACTTGCCATCTGAATTTGGTACTCATGCGAGGAATAGGTACTCTCAGAGGGAGAACGCGATCATTCGGGCGTGGGAACCTTATCTCTTCCTGAGAGCCCCCGTTGAGAGTCGGAGAAAGCCTCCAGATCCCGGGCCGATCCCGTCCATGGCGCGGCCGGCCGGAGAGGAGTAGGGAGAGGTGCACGGCGGCCTGTATATAATAGGAGTAGTTTTAGGATGAGTTGCTTTGGAGTCTGGTCCTTTATGGCGTGTTGGAGTAGTTCCCTGGTCCTTGGCGGCCATGGCCAGGGTATCTCGAAGCTTTGCTTCGTGGCTGCGGCGTCAAAGTGGCAAGCGACGGCGCAAGTGGCGGACAAGGCTGCGAGCATCTCCATGAATAAGGTGCGCAAAGGTAGCTACACCGACAAATCTGCGGGTATTTCGTCGGCGTGGTGGAGGTCTGTCTTTCTCTTGGCTTCATGGTGGAGAAGGGGAAAGGTGGGGTTACGCCGCTGCCTCAATAAGCCCGATGTGGAGGTATGCCGTCATCGCTATCATCTCCGCTTGCCTCCCCTGGTCCGTGGCAGGAACCTAGGGTCTGATGGCGAGCCAATTTCTTTGATGCGGTGTGGGCGTGCCTGTACTGCTCCGGCGAGCTTGAAGGCTGCTCCTGTCGTTCTCTCTTTGGGTGCCATGGTGGCGATGCAGGAGGTCGGCGGGATGGTGCTTCAGAGTGGTGCTGGAGTTCAAGAACCTGCAATTGGAGCAACACATCGGCAACCCCAGATGGTTGGCCGACATCCATGGCCATGAGTTGGCCATTCAAGCCGGAGAGATTGCCCGGCGTTATTGCAACCTCCTTTGTGAGGCCCTCGAGACTGGCCGCTGAGGGCGTTGCCGGGACAGAGACAAGTGGTTTTGTCCCCGTCGAAGTCCATGGCTGCAGCGTGCTCGTCTTTGTG
Organism: Poa pratensis; assembly: GCA_947311845.1. Taxonomy (NCBI): domain Eukaryota; kingdom Viridiplantae; phylum Streptophyta; class Magnoliopsida; order Poales; family Poaceae; genus Poa; species Poa pratensis. Next base: position 31,744,932 of record CAMZMU010000114.1, read on the forward strand.
CTCCTCAGTGGAGAAGAAGGAGGACTCGATTGCGTTTCCATATTTTTCAGCGAGGCCTTCCTTACAAATGTCAAGGACCTATATGTAATTTTCCTATTTCATGGGTTTCTTTGTAATCATGTGTACCTCCATCGTCGTTTATAATGAAGGTTCTGCCCCTTTGGGGCGCTCCCTGTTCAAAAAAATGCGAGGAATAGCTCGACCGCCTTTGTCCTCTAGGAATCTGGTATTGTACGTAGCTTTTTGTCGGCTCCTGGGTCGTGCCCACGACGTACGGCGACGGTGGCTCTGATCCGTCGACCGTGGTGTACAAGGATTCGAGAGAGTTTCCTGTAGATTGGTTCTGGCTTGGTGGATTAAGTCTTCTGATTCTGATTCGCGTGTTGCTGGACCGCTCATGGCCTTGCACGCACAGCGAGAGGGTCGACGTAGAGCCGCCGGGCGGCTGGCGCAGGAGTTGTTGTAGGGGATGCACGCCGATCGGAAGGATGGACGCGCTCGCCAGCGCGCCGGAAGCCGGACGCCGCCTTGCTGACGATGAAATTGATCACGCCAAAATGGATGACCTAGTCAGATGCGATCTGGCCGCCGTTGTTGATGATGAAGGTCGCGACGTGACCCATAGATCTGATCGGATCGCAAGGCTATGCACACGAACGCCGCTGCCGTAGTTGTTGACGAGGTCGAACATGTCGACGTAGATGAGTCGGCGAGATGCGATATAGCCGTCGTTGTCGATGAAGATTGGAGCCGCCGAAACTGTGAATCCAGCGCGTGTTCTCCCCACGGCCGGCGCCAATTGACGTGGGGTGGCCACGGCAAATCCCAGGGTCGAGGTACCCCGGGTTTCGTATAGAGAGAAAACTTGGCGCGCTGGTAGTTCCGTCGGCTGACAAGCAAGGCGATTTACCAGGTTCAGTCCCCCGGAGGGCAACACCCTACTTCCTGCTTGTCTGATCTGTATATATTGTATGATTACATGGTGGTCGCAGTGGCGATGGTGGTGATGAGAGACGTGGTCTCACTAGGGCTATGCCTATATGTTGTCTCGTATCGATCTGATCTATGGGGGTGCCCCTGCCTGGCTCTATAAAGGGAGCCAGGTAGGGTTTACAAAGTCCTAGTAGACTACGACTTGGAGTCCATGGCTTGTGCTTGAAGTAATAGCTGATCTGCCAGGTGGGCCTTCGTCTGGGCCGCACCAGGTATACTAAAAGTGGGGGACCTGAAGGGTATGACCACGTCAACGATCTCTAGAAAAAGATACATTCTCTTTTAGTCCAAGAATGTGGCCACCCTTGTGAAGACTTTGCAAAGTTCTCATATTGACATGGGACAAGCGGCGATGCCACAATCACCCCACGTCAGCCTTTCCAAATAAGCACATCGCTTGAGAGTTGGTTGACTCCGAAAAGTCTACCGCAAACAACTCATTTTCGACATACCCAACGTAAGCGACCTTTAGAGTCTTGCTCCACATGAGTACCACAATATCAATATCAAAGTGAACAGCAAAACCCATCTTATTAACGGCACGAACGGAAATTAAATTGTAACCAAGGGACTCGACAAGCATGACATTCACAAGGGTGATATCCCTTGCTACTACCACCTTGCCGAGACCCGATACCTTGGCTTCAGAATTATCTCCATAAGTGACGGTTGATTGATTTGAATTTGGTCTTATCTCCGTCATGATCTCCTTGCTTCGGTCATATGACTTGTGCATCCACTATCAATCACCCATTTCGACCCACCGGAAGCATAGTCCTACAAGAAAGCATTGCTTGGTTTTAGGTACCCATCTTGCAATGGGTCCTCTTTTGTTAGCAACAAGGGTCTTAGGAACCCAAATAGAGTAAGCAATGAAACCATCATAAGGACCAACATATTTAGCATAAACATCCCCATAATAATCAACATAAAGAATGTTGTTGGGGCTAGCATGTCCCGCAAAGTCACTACGAGGAGTGTTGCCCCTTGTGGCATCACCACTCGCAATGGTAGTCTTCTTTGCTTGTGCGGGCTTGGCCTTCTTCTTGTTCTTCTTCTTCTTCTTCTTGGCAACATAACCAAGACCCCTCTTTCCCAATGTGGGGCTTTTGCATTTGCAAAAGATCATCAAGAGGCTTGCTTTGAGACTTAGAGGCCTTGGCAAGTTCGACCTTCAACCTAGTATTTTCCTCAATGACATTTGCATGATCACAAGAAATAGTAGGGGAGCTAGGAACATTAGTTTTAGATGATTGAATTTGAAGTTGTTCAAAAGACTTGGTGAGAATAGAGTGTTCACTCTCCAAGGCCTTGTGAGCCTTGGTGACCTTCTCTAACTCCTCGGTTAGTCTATCATGACCAACACCAAATTCAACCTTTTCTTTCTTGTAAAGCTTATATTTTGCAATTGCATGGTCACGTTTTTTAATGATTTGAGAAAAGATTGCATTTTGTGACTCATCAAGATTTTCAAGTTTCTCTTCAAGAGAAACACAAAGCTCATGCTCTTCCTCAAGAGCCACGGTGAGAGCGGCAATATCATTAGCATACTCTCTTTCAAGTCTCTCCTTCTCATCAAGCTCCTCTTGAATCCATCCATAATCACTCATAAGAGCTTCAAAGTGTTTCTTGGCTTCACCTTGCAAGTTAGTCATGAAACGATCCAAAGCAACATTTTCTTCCTTTACTCTAAGACTCATAAGATTATCTATTTCATTTATAGTCTTGGAGGAGGAAGGAGATGATACCTCGGTGTGCTTGGCCATGAAACACTTGGCGGATTGGATGGGGACATTCTCATTGGGGGATTCGAAGAGAGATAATGATGTTGATGAAGCAATGGCAATAGCGGCCACTTCACTTGTGGTTTCTTCTTCATCGCTCTCACCCCCGACATGTACTCCTCTCTTGTCACCAATACCATTCTTGAAGGAGGCTTCTTGTTGGGAAGGTTCTTCTTGAAGAAAGGTTTCTTGCTAGGGGACTTTGAGGCATTCTTGAGAACAAGCCTTCCTCCATGTTCTTCACGGTTCTCATAGGGACACTCGGCAACATAGTGATATCTATCTTGGCAATTGAAGCAAGTCTTCATTTTTGGGTTGTCCTCCTTGTAACCACTAGATTTGAAGTTTTGCTCCACATGAGCTTTAGCTTTGGATGGGTTCTTCCAAAAGGTCCTTGCCACAAGAGCCACATAGTCCATATGAGCAATCTTGAGTTCTTCGAGGTCCATGGAGGACACATATTCACAATCTTGATCTTCATTGTGTTCAACCACCTTGGCCTTCAAAGCAAGAGAAGCTCCTTGTTGCATTCCAATAGCTCGGGCACGAGAGTCTTGTGCAATTTTGGCTTGGACTTTGAAAGATTGCATCTCTTGCATGACTTCATTGGAGGTCAATTGTGGATAGTTGTGCCTTCCTTGGAGACTCTTCAAGTCGGCCAATTCAAAGGGCAAGAGAGCATTCACCTACTTGCTCTTGGTCCAATCATCATTCACATGGGTCCCACCAAGGGCTTTATATGCATTGGCAAGGGACTTGAGTCTTCGATAATTTGCTCATGGTCTTCTCCATCTTCCATGAAGAACCCTTCGGCCTTGTTGCTCATTTCCTCAAACCGGTTTCTCTTCATGCTTTCATTTCCAATGAACACCTCAACAAGACAAGCCCAAGCTTCTTTGGTGGTGGTGCAATGCTTGATGTGAGACATATCATCCTCCCCACGGCATCTCGGATCAAGTCAAGAGCGGTGGCATTTAGTTGACAATCAACAATTTCTCTTCTTGTCTTGTTGGATTCATCCGCGGCTTGATATCCTTGCTCAATGATCCTCCAAAGCTCGATAGATGCACTGTTCACATAAGATCTCATAGAAGATTGCCATTTAGTAAACAAAGATGCATTTAGTTTAGGTGGGTTTCCCCTTAGGTGTATAGGAGGATGAGGGATAGGTAGGTCGGGAGAGTATGGAAAAGGAACCGCACCATATACTCCCGAACCATTAGGTGGTTTAATTGGGGTGTCAATTTTATCTTGTTCAACCCCCTTCTTCTTCCCACCAACCTCTTCCTCCTCGGGGTTCTTAGGAGGCCCCGAAGAAAGAGGAGTGAGAGGAGATGCGATTTCCTTCACCTCTATAAGTTTCAAGATCATCTCTTGCAACTTATCCATTTTAGTTTCCATCGAGCTCTTCAAAGCATTGAAGTCCTATGTGGAACCGAAGTGGACTCGATGAGGGGGGGGGGGGGTCGGCAATCTCATTTCCATGCTCGTCAATGGACATACGTCTCTTAGGCGGTTAAGCCTGAATAAAGAGTCGAGGCTCTGATACCAATTCAAAGGATCAGTATGGCCACTAGAGGGGGGGGGGGGGTTAATAGGTGCTACTCATTTTTAGATCTTTTTCGAATTTAGGCTTGACACAAAGGTAAATTCTCTAGATATGCAACTACGGTGAATTTACCTATATGACAAGTTAACACTAGACTAAGCACGATACAAGAACTAGCGAGTAAGGAGTAACCGAACGGGAAGCACGTGGAGACAAGGATGTATTCCCGAGTTCCTCCTTTTTAGGGGAGTACGTCTCGTTGGAGGGGTGTGAGTTTCAAACTCAAACGTCACAAATGGCCTCACCCTATTCTCCGATGAACCTTGCCAAAAGATCGGTTCACCTTCCACTATCGGAATCCTTCAAGGCGGAATCCGGAGCCCTTAAAACAAACTTGAGGCTCAACCCACAAAAGGATTGGGGGCTCCCAAGCACCACAACACCAGCTACATAAAAGTAACAAGCAATTAAGTACAACAAGATGCTTAGGTTTTCCTAGTGGAAACCCTAGGCTCGAATCCCTCAAGTGAATGAGGGGGAAATGAAGAACGCTTTGGTGAAGTAGTAGATCCGGGCCTTCTCCTTCAATCCTCCAAAGATCAACGAGTTTGGGTGGAGGGATTGGGAGATCTAGTGATTCTTGAGATTGCAATAATGGTGGACTTCAATTTGGGCGAGCTAGTGATAACCCCAAGAGCAAGGGATCACTGTAGCACCTCTCAATGTGGAAGTAAGGTATCGATCCGCAGGAGCAAGAAGGAAAAGTTATCTATTCCCTACAACTAAAGTGTCACAAGTTTAGTTGATTATGCACTAAACAAGTTTGGAGAACAAGGTGGTTGATGGATGGAAATTCGATGTAGCAAAACAAGAATGTAAAAGTGTCCCAATCCTCTTCAACGCAAGAGGACAAGACAAAGGTTTTCTCTTCTAGGAACAATGGACATGGGTTCACTCAATCCTCTCTCTCTCATCTACGGTGATTATCATGTTATAGATAAAGTACACACACTTGTCATGTTTTAATGGTAGCTTTTATAACGGCTATATGTCCTAAAACACATAGTTGAAAGAAGTACTCATCTGCGTTGCTAGGTCACCCTCGTAAGGCTAGCGTGGTTGTTGTCACTCCCACATCATACTCTTCCTTTTACCCCCGGATAAATGATGTTGGGCGGTACCGTGTCACTCAATACCTATGCCGTGTCACATCGGCCATCCCGTACCCACATACATCATACTTCTTAAAGAACAATATTCTATCAAAGCATGACAAGTCGTAAAAGTTCCAACACAACAGTAAATGCATAACAAATCATCTCATACCACAATATTCACCACAAAGGTATTACATTGATGACCGTAATCATGTTCAGCAGCTCATACGGTACTAATTAGTGAAGCTCAAAGAGAGGAGAGATACATAAGTTACCACCACAAACCCAAATCCAGGGGTGGACTACTCCCCTTCATCATGGAGACGGTGGAGAAGTCGTTGGAGAAGGTGGAGACCACCCCGGCAGCGCCCCGCCGGAGTTTTCCCCCTCCAATCTGCAGCTCCTGACCTCCGTTTTGGTGTTTCTGTGTTTGTGCGGCGCCCCTTTCGCGAAACGTCATGGGACCTTTTTTTAGGCGTTTTTAGGTCAAAACGAAGGCGGTGGAGAAAGGATCGACGGCTGCGGAGCCACGAGGCCCAAACGAGTGGGCCCCACGCGGCAACAGTACCTGGCCACGTGGGCCACCCCCTTTCTGCCTTCTGGCCTCCGTTTGCTTGCTTCCTTCGCTCCGAGGTCTTCCTCCTTCCAAAATACTGACGCATGTATTTTTCCATAATTTTTAGACGACGTTTGGGTCCCTGAAACATAAAAGGAAAGAAATAGGGTTTTCTGCCTGCGCAGGGTTAATTCCATAAAAATAGGAAACAATTGATTTATTTCCTAAAATCATTAAATAACAGTAATATAACCCTTATATGATGCAAATATGATTGGAATATGTGTGATATAGTGCAAAGTTCATGTATGCATTTTACATGCATCAACATCCCCAAGCTTAACCAATACTCGTCCTCGAGTATGAAGGTGATAAAACTAACATGGGCTTTGCAATATAGCACTAACAATGGATATCAAAGATGATTGCTACTGCTACATAGAGTCAAATGATTCATTCTTCAAAGGAGTAGCAATATGCAAAACAGTTTATGAAGTGATATCAAGTATTCAATGCAAATGATAGTTCACAAAGTGTAACATAGTAGCAAGTAATATGGACATTCTTACTTTTGCATACATGTGGTCCATAGAGTGATAATGAAAATCTGAATATGTTTGGTGGACACTTTGGAAAGATGAATAAGTGAGTAGAGGTAAAGCATGCATAAGTTTCATCTAACCTCCAAACTCTCCTACTTAGGTTAATGATTGCAATTTGGTAATACTTGGTGTCAAGCTCTCATTCCCCTATCATAGCATCTTGAATGATTATAGTTTAATGTGAGAGCAAATATGAGTAGTGTGCTTGACAAAGTAAAGGTTGGATGTCTCATGCCCCTTGAATACAAGTACCTACACCATGAGTTACTCAACTTGGGAAAAGCAAGTTCAAGTTATCTATCATTGTAAGTAATAATAGTATCATCAAGAGCGTCAACTGGGGTACCTCTTGTCCCAGGATATGGAACAAGCCCATATCAAAATGACAAGACAAACAAACAAGATGAACCACCTCAACACCCTTTTTATTTACCATTGGAATAGCTTTTTATTGTAAGGTGTGTCATAAATAGAAGTTTTCCAATGCATATTACTCATATTTGCAAGGATGTTCAATTGTGATATGACCCATAAAGGTTGGATGTCTCATGCCCCTTGAAGTTTCCCAATGCTATATGCTATTCCGAGTATGTTCATCATGATATGGGCTTGAGTCCTCGGGTGGTAGCAATGGCACCCTTTTTAGCACAAAGAGGGGCAAGCAACTTCTTATCATAGTCCACCCCTTCAACATGCATCCTTCGACCAACGGAAATGGAAGCTCCTTTGAACTCATATCCCAAAATCTGCCCAAACTCTTCAAAAGTTGCATCACATTTGAGAGGGCCTGTCATCCAAGTCATTTTGGTGTTCTCCTCCGGTCCTAGCACAAGAGTGGCAAAGAATTGTTGGACCATCTCAATATCATAGTTTTGTTGGGTGGACATGAGATTCTCAAGGCCTAGCTTTCTAGCAACCCAAAGTGCCTCCACAAAGTATTCCTTCTTGGCCAACACTTCAAAGTTCAACGGCTTTTGAGGGCACACAAGGGCTTTTGGGTCCAAGTTGGCATAGATTTCCTTCATGATGAGCTCTTGCTCCTTCCTCCAAAAGTGACCATCTGTGAACTATCATTGAACATCCTTGCATTGAATACTTGATATCACTTCATAAACTGTTTTGCATATTGCTACTCCTTTGAAGAATGAATCATTTGACTCTATGTAGCAGTAGCAATCATCTGTGAACTATACTCGAGCAGATGCTATTAAACGTAAAAAGTTAACTCTTGCTGCCATGGAAAGAACTAATATTTTGCAGGAGAAGAGGACAGCAACCTAAGCTTGGGGATGCCCATGCAACCTCAAGAGGATGCTAAAAAAGATGAACAACTGGAGAAGTATATGCATTGGGAACCAGGTTTCATCTTGCAACTATTATGAGAGAGGAGGTTATGAGAACCCTCTTTATGCTACTAATAATTATGGGCTGCAAGTAACTTTTGTTAATATGCATTGGAAAACTTCATTCATAAACAAAATGCCAATGCATAGAAAGAAAGTTAGACTTCGTTGTTATTACTTTTGTGTTTTTATTTTTCTCTCAACCAGGTTTCAACTTGACTATTATTTTGATCGGTTTGAGAGCAACATGGGACCCTGGTATTATGCATGGAACACTTCCCAAGAAAGGGGGAACATCAAAGTTCAAGCTCCCTCATGAGCTTCATCTTCAATAAACAAAAAGTAAGAAGCCTAGCTATATGGCTATAAAGAAAGCGCTTTGCGGGAGGCAACCCGGTTATTTTTGTGTGTGATTTTTCTTTGTGTCCTCTTGCTGTAACAAGAGATTTTGTGTCTAGTTAGTTTCTGGAGTTTTTAATAAAGTGCCAAGTTTTACCCTTTTTGGTTTGAAAAAGTTGCTTATAGCGTTCGGAGATTTTATTCCTGCACGAATCAGTGCACGGTATGATTTTTTAATTCTTATTCTGTAACTCCGAATGAGCTCATATTTGTACTATAGTTGCAACTTTTCATCCTCTGTATGCATGAATTTTTTCGGAATTTTTCGAGAAAGTTTGCTAGGGTAGAAAAATACGTTTTACTGCTGCTGTTTTTCTGGACAGATTCTGTCCCATTTTGTTTGATGCATGCTTTGAGCTTTTAAGTTGAATCTTTTTGATCCAATTGAGTTTATGAGTAGGCCTACAACATTATACACTTTCTGGACATCTTATATGAATTTTTGTTCAAGTATTATATGCAGCAAGAAACATATTTGTTTATCACTATTAATGCACCCCACGGAAAAGAAATGAGAGAAACGGTGTTTTGAAGTTTTTTCACAGGGATTGGAGGAGATGCACCAAGAGCTATCCAAGGATGGTGAATACCATAAGCTTGGGGATGTGAAGACAACCCCACTAGACCTACACACTCTCGGTTTGCACACGTCCAACTTCTGTTTTTCGATCGAAACACTTTATCGCATAAACTTGGAGCGTCTTTTTGTTTGTTTTGGTTTGATTCTTTGAGAGACCACCACACTATCATTTATATATGGGAGAGCTACTGGAAATATGGGTTGAAATATGTTGGATGCTTTTATAAGATTGGGAAAAGGGATGCTTGAGTTGATTTTTAATGATACATATAGTTGCATGATTCATGAGCTTGTTTATGAGTAATAGTTTGCAAATCCTTTTTGAAGAGCTATAACTTATTCATGTTTTGGTGCTGATTATTATTTTACTTGGTTTAACATGGATTAGTTAGTTCTATGGACACTCATGCATGCATCTTGATGGTCAACTTTCTCCCTTTTGCTAGCCCAAAAACTCTAACAAGTCAAAGCTTGTTTCCAACACCTTCAACCAAAGTTATTCCAGTGAGTCCACCATATCTACCTACTAGCTATATGCTATTCCGAGTATGTTCATCATGATATTTGTGTTATCTATACCTCTGAATGAAAATGATTATGTTATTGATTGCCACGGGAAAAGTTGGTTATATAGCTCTCATGAACTTGATGCACATTTTTACTATCATTGCTATAAATAAAACATGACCCATTGTGATTAAGATTATGATGCTAGTGGCTTGATAAATGTCCAAGGTTGGGAGTTAGCCCATATGTGCTGTCACATGCAAAGCTTTCAACATGCTCCATTTAGTTGATATCATGTGCTTTTGTTTTTTTTTTTTGACGCGTCGGACAGTGGGGAAGACCCCCACTGCGTCATTTTCTCATTTTCTCATTGATAAAATAATTACATACAGAGTTCATCAGTTAAATTACAAGCTATCAATCCAAATTTGTAAGCCTTCCTTTAAACTAGGCTTTATTCTATGTCTAATATCATCAATAGATACTTTAAAAAAATTGAAGCAAGTCTCTTGATCTCTGATCTCAGCATGAAAGATAATCTTGTTTCGATGGTTCCAAATGCTCCAACATCCCGCAATCGTGGAGAGCTTGAAGAAAGGATTCTGAGACCTATTTTTTGCCTCAATAAGCATATCCATTAAGCATCGGTCTGTGCTCCAGTCCTCCCCTAATTTATCCCAGAAAGCTTTACTAAAATCACAAGCAAAGAATAGATGATTCATTGTCTCTCTACTGCTCTGATCACACAACACACAGTCGGTAGACTCCACATAAAAGTGTTTCCTCTCCATCATGTCTTTGGTGTTCAGTCTATCTTGGATTAAAAGCCAGAATTTTTTTTTATGTTTTGGCAAGCATGGCGACTTCCAAATCCATTTGAAAGGAGGCGCAGCATTAGTAGTTTTTGTCAGGGCAGTATATACCTTTTTTGTGCTGTATTTTTCACCATTCCATGGGAAACTCCATGAATCAGCAGAATTGGAATCAGAAATCTGGTTAATCATCTCTACCAAAGAGTCATGCTGATCCGAGGCTATCAATCACAAAGGCAGTTGGAAAAGGGAGTAAAGGCCCTCGTCCATTTTAAGCTTAGTATCATGTACAGTAATCAGTGGCTTATGTGCAAATGAATGCAGCTCTGGAAATTTATTCTTTAGTGGAACATCACACCATTTATCTGTCCACAAGAGTGAGCTTTTACCATCACCAATTTTGCAAGTCGTTAATCCTTTGAAATCATCAAGGAAAGAAATGCAGTTTCTCCACCAGAAGGATCCTCTCTGTTGTTGGTTTGCTGGTACAGTTCCATTTTGATAATATGCATGCCATAGAAACTGTACCCACGGTATGTCATGTTTATTGAAGAACTTGAAAAGGTTTTTCATTAGCAATGCCTTGTTTTGTTCTCTCAGATTCAGTACCCCAAGGCCTCCAGCTGATTTGGGGAGACAAACTTTCTCCCATTTTACCAAACATTTCCCTTTCTTCTCAATCTCTTTTCCATGCCACAAAAAGGTTCTCATTGATTTTTCTGTGTGATCAATGTGCACATAGTGTACTTTTAGAGCACACATAATATGATTGGGCATAGCTGATACAATGGACTTAATAACCACTAATCTGGAGCAGTATGATAGTAAATTGGAAATTCCAGCTAGTCTCTTGTCGATCTTGCTAATGACAGGAATTAAGTCATCTACTCTTGGCTTGGTGATTCCCATAGGGAGGCCAAGATAGGTGAAGGGCATAGCTTCTTTCTTGCAACCAAACAGATCAGCTAGTTCTTGGCATCTTTCAACACTAGTATTAATTGGAACCATAGAAGATTTGTGATAATTAATCTTAAGACCTGTCGAATCAGAGAAGGTCTTCAATAAATTCTTCAGATGGCTTATCTGTACATTGTCTGCAGGCATGATCAGGAGTGTATCGTCTGCGTACTGTAATACCGGATATTTCTGACCATAAGCATTATCAAGTGGGAGAGATAACAGCCTACTTTGCCATGCATTATTAATAACAATCTGAAGGAGTTCAGTTGTAGTAACAAATAGAAGGGGTGAGAGAGGGTCACCTTGCCTGACACCTCTTTTACACTTAATATTATTCCCTGGTACACCATTTAGGATGATTGATGTATTGGCCGTGTACAGGATATTTCTCACCCAAGCTATGAATCTGTCACCAAATCCCAAATGATGTAGCATGGATAGAATGGCAGTGTATTCAACCATATCAAATGCCTTCTCGAAATCAAGTTTTATAAGAACAATATCCTTTTTTGATTTGTGACAGATGTGTAGGTACTCAAAAGCCCAAGCAATGCAGTCATGAATGGATTTAGATTTGATGAATCCGTATTGGTTTCTATGCAGCAGAGGAATGATCACCTTCTGCAATCTATTTGCTAGGATTTTAGTAATAACTTTGAGGCTCATACTTACCAATGAAATTGGCCTGAAATCTGTAGCTTTCTCTGGGCTCGGTATCTTCGGTATAAGAGCAATGTGGGTTGTGTTAATGCTTGTAAGATCAAGATCATTGTGATAGAATTTGTTACACAAGCTGTAGAATTGGTCTTTAATAAGATACCAAAATTTCTTCATGAACAGTCCATTGAAACCATCCGGTCCAGGAGATTTGTCAGATGGCATGTGCTTAATAATATCGTCTATTTCCACTTTGGTGAAAGGAATCTCAAGTTCAGCAAGATCATGAGGAGTTACCATACTCTACAAATCGAACCCCATTACTGGATTTTCTGTTTTGCCAAGTATGTCAGTAAAAGCATTCCAGAGCAGTGCCGCCTTTTGTGTGTGTTCAGAGACAATAGTGCCATCATCTGTTGTCAGGCTAGCTATATTATTATGCCTGTAGTTTCTGGTTGCAACAGCATGAATTTTTTTGGTGTTTTCATCACCAAGTTTGGCCCATCTGATGCATGCTCGTTTCCTTCAATATAATCTCTTGGCTTCAAGTAAATTAGCAATGTGTGTTTTGAGTGCTTTCCTGAAGTTTTTCTCTGGAACTGATAGTGCTCTCTGCTCTTCCAGTCCATCAAAATTTGCCAAAACATAACTACATTTCTCAATGACAGCAGTGAGGTTTGAAAGCTTTCTACTCCATTTTTTGCACCCATGTCTCAGTGATTTAAATCTGGCCGTGATGTCCTGGGCTGCATTTTTGTATATACCATTGTGCTGCAATTTAATTCTACCACTTCCTTGAAGCCAGGGAAATCCAACCAGTAGTCCTCGAAACGAAAAATTTGAGTTTTTGGAATTGCTGATTCAATTTGGATCTGCATGGGGGTGTGATCAGAGCCAAGCCTTGACATAGGAAGTGCAAGAGTATTAGGAAAAACACTAGCCCAACCGTGGGATGTGAAAATCCAGTCTAATTTTTCCAGTAGGGGATCATTTTGCATATTGCTCCACGTATATAACCTTCCCTTCAGAGGTATTTCTTCCAGATCATGTGCTTGAATAATAGAATTGAACAAAAGCATGTTATTTATATTTCCACCAGGCTTATTCCTGTCTTCAGTGCTGCGGATCATGTTAAAATCTCCAACAATCATCCATAATTCATAAATAGATGAATCAAGTTGGAGGAACCAGTCCACAAATTCCTGCCTGCCTTCTGTCGTACATGGAGCATATACATTAGTAATATAAATCATTTTAGACGACATGTTGCATTTGAGTTCCACTGTGAGCTAGAATTTTGATTGGCTAACTGTTCTTCCTGTAAAAGCATTCCCATTCCAAATGGTGATAATCCCTCCCGAGCTGCCTACAGATTCTTGATAAGCAAATTGATTTAACCGTCTAGGACAGAATTTCCTAATGTATGCACTGTCAAAATGCTCTTTTTTTGTTTCTTGTAAGCAAAGTATATTACAATTGCTCTCATTTACTTTATTGGCCAGATCATCACACCTTTCTTGCGAATTTACACCTCCCGTGTTCCAATTACAAACTGTCCAGTTCCTATTCATTTAAACAGAGTTGTGTGTGTGTTTGCTGTGAGCAGGTACTGTTCACAATCCGATAAGGTAGAATGATCGAGATATGAATGAATTCATTGGTTTCAGCTATCTGCTTATGTTCCATTGGGTGGGAAAGCAATGAATACCTGATATATAGAATCAAAACATGAAACATCCAAGCACTGACATATAAATCCACACTGATATAAAGCAACCAACTGACAGGAAATTCAGATTTGACAGAGCAAACAAACTGATGTATATAGAGACAGATATAAGCAATATAGGAAGAAACACTGTAATCGATGGTATTGCCAGAATTGTTCCACACACAAGATAAACTAGGAGAACCAGATTGGTTCATAACACAATGATCGATGGGGAATAAAGAAAGATATCGAAATTCCTTGGGATAACTAAGCAGTACATAGCCCTGCCCGAGGCTTCCAGAATGAGGTGCTTATTCACTATCATCGGAACTGATGTAGTTTAGTGCTGCTTCAGATACCATACTAGATGGCATGTTGCAGTGTTCGGTGCCAATTGCTTGGAGGGTCTCGACTGGCAGATGTGGGGGTGGCTCATCATCTTCATCCATAACAGTTGCATCAAACTGTGGGGCTAAATCAGTGGCAACAGATGAGGACCCTGCCTCCATAGCACATTGTGAGTTTTTGAAACCAGCATTAAGTCCAGCAATTCTGTCGCTACGCCTAAGCAAATGAACAGTGTTTGATACTTCTTTCTTCCTTCTCCTTCCATTACCTTGGTTTGCATTGTTGGTAGCTTGTGGTTGGGCAGGTGGTGCCGGCTGTGCTGGAGGCATATGAAACTCAGCATCCATATTGTTAAGTTCATTAATCTCAACAGAGGAGTTGTTTGTTGCCATCTGATTAATAGCAGGGCTCAGTGTGCAGATCTGCAGCGTGCATGTTCTGATAGTACCAGCAGTTCCAGTTGATTATGTGATGTTACATCTGGCGCCAGTGATTGCGCCGTTTCCCAGCCTAGGAATAATATCTCCCGCATTGATCACCAGGGCGGCAAACAGTTTTTTGAAAGTATCGATTGGATCGGTTTCTGCAGGTGCTAGCTGTGCTTCAGGCTGCTGTGGTGGGGTGTCTGGAACAATTGCTTCCACTTCGTCAGCTGCTGCCGGTGCACCATGAACAGGCGCCCCATGATTGGGTGCCACATCTTGCTGCATCTCCTCCACATTGGCATGCATAGCTGCATCATGCCAGAAACCACCGTGGTCAACTGGTGGTGGTGGATGTGGGTTAGCTCCGTTTGGTGGTAAAGGATCCTCATCACCTGCAACACCTCCCAACATCCTACGCGACAGAATAACTAAAGGGCATGTCCATGAATAAGTGTGTCCATCATCCGTCAAGTTTTTCATCACAACTAAACTCATTGGTAAAGTGTCTATGTTGTAAGCCCTGATCTTAACCAGAATACGTGCATGGTTTGTTCGATCCTCGTTCCAAACCAAGGTACGACCATATGGAACAAAAGCTTTAACTATACTCTCAAAATCCCAAAATTCCTGAGGCAGATTCAGTAGCATAATCCAAACTGTGAAATCATGGGTGATGTGCAACATTGGCAAGTGCTAAGTAGAACATTGATATGGTTACTTTGAGTAATATGAATACTTGTGTGGTGTGAGTTGTGTTGAACTTACCCTGAGTCAAGTCGCGGACTTGTGCTCGTACTGGTTATTTGTTGTGATCACTTTCAGGTGTTGCCGGAGCTGGAGGAACGTGGTCGATGACGGGATCGAGGGACGAGGCTTGGGAGAAGCTGAGGTCGAGGGATCAAGGTCATGCGGGACGTTCGTGCGAAGGAACAATGGAAGTGAAGGCTACGATGATCCGGGAGGGCACCGGTTTGTCGTACATGATGACTTGTACCGGAGATGTACGGTACGGAAGATGATTCTCGACATGTTGGTCGAGGTTCAAGATTCAGGAGACGTCACGAGGAACGAGGCATCGCGAGAATGCAGAAGAAAAACGGTGGCCGGCTGTCACCGGGCTGCTAGTTGCAAGTGCTAGCTGGATGTTTGGATCGATCATGTAGGTGCAAGTGTGTGCATGCATGCATGGCAGCAGCGATCCACGCATGCCAGCGATCGGAGCATGCATGCATGTGTGTGCGTTGGCGCAGGTGCGGAAGAGCGCGCGAGGGGAGCAGGCAGACGGGCGATGCGAGGCGCGACTCGCTCCAGGTCAGACATCGTCTGTGGTCGCGCGCGAGGCAGCGCGAGTCAGCTGATCGATTCGCTCCAAGACAGACACGCTCTGTGGTCTAGCGACCAGGCGTTGTTCACGGTGCGGCGGAAAGTTTATTTTCCGAACCGACTTTGTTTCGTGTTGGACTCTGTTTTAGGGTTTGCCTAGCTCTTTAAATAGAGGGGCATAGCCTAGGTTTTTGAGTGCGTCTCAGGAGAGGAACTCAGATTTAGATCTAGAATTGTTTGAAGAGTTCTTGGATGCTGGCACGCATCTTTTGTAATCGATCGACATCGTGGCAATAAAGTGATCTTTGGCGGTGTCATCTCTGAGCTTCTCTAATCTCGGTGAAAACTCTGTGTTAGATCTTTCTAATATTTTGCTGCAGGTTTTTCATGAGATTAAGGGAAGTTTGTGGTGCGATTAATTTGTCTTTCTTACTAATTCTCGAAATTGGATCTAGATTGATTTTCGCAGTCTTCTGTTAGCTGTTACTGTTCTGATCATATCTTTTGACTCGTAACTCCGATTGAGCTGATTCTTTTTGCGTTGGATAGATAATTTCCATACCTTTCATTAGAGTATTCATACGCAACTTTTGGTTCAGTATATCTTGAGATACGACTGTTTTAGTATCACGAACAGATTAGGGTTTCAGGGTTTGAACTTTCGAGAAAAGTTTTAATTTGCTTCCGCGCAATCATTCACCCCCCTCTGATTGCCTATCTCGATCTCTCAATTGGTATCAGAGCAAGGTCTTCTAATTTATCTTAACCGGTGATTAGAATTGCTAGACATGGATAGGTATTCTACGAAACCCTGTGTTTTCGATGGTGTTGACTTTCAGTTCTGGAAGGCGAAGATGAAGGCATACATCATGGCGCAAAGCTACGCCATCTGGGAGAAAGTCGCCAAGCCCTACGAGATTCCCGCGGACGATGCGATCACGCCAACAAACTTGGTCCATGTGGAGAACAACTACAAGGCGAGGAACTTCATCATCCAAGGTTTACAACGGAGTGACTTCGACCGTGTCTCTCACCTTGCATCCGCCCATGAGGTATGGAACGCACTTTGTAGCTATCATGAAGGATCAAACTCAGTTAAGGAAGTGCGTCAGGACATGTACAAAAAGGAGTACATGAGGTTTGAGATGAAAACAGGTGAATCTTTGGATGAATTCTTTGCTCGTTTTAATAAGATTCTAAGCAACTTACGCGCATTAGGTGTTACCTATAGTGATGCTGAGGCTTCTAGGCAGCTTTTGAGTGCTTTAGATATGTCTATCTGGGAGATGAAAGTTACATCTATTAGAGAGTCTACTGTCATGAGCACACTTACACTTGATATCTTATATTCAAAATTGAAAACTCATGAATTAGACATTCTTGCTAGGAGAACTGGTTCCAAATCAATTGCTCTTGTTACTAATCCTAGCAACTCAAATGATGGTACTTCTTCATATTGTTATGCACTGTCTTCTTTGTCTCAACTAACCGATGAACAGCTAGAGCAATGCCCAGAAGAAGAATTGGCACTCCTCACCTCTCGTTTTTCACGTGCCCTACAAAATGTTCGCTCAAGGAAGAGAGGTGGGAACTTCACCCCAAGGTGCTTTGAATGTGGTGATCCCAATCACTTTCGCCAAAACTGCCCCAAGTTTTTAGCCAAGACGGCGAAAGAAGAGGATAGGGACAATTCTGTCAAGGAGGACAAGAAGACTAAGCGCACATTCAACATCAAGAATAAGAAGAGGGGCGATTTTGCTCGAGCGGTGGCTCACAGTATTTTCTCGGTCATCAATGAATATGGCGAACCATGCTTGAGTGATGTTGATATCGAATCTGATGAAGATGATGCACCTAAAGGCAAGCGCGACATTAGTGGAATGTGTTTAATGGCTAGCAGCAAGAGTGCTACCTCCGTGAAGAAAATGATAGCGACAACAATAATGAGGTAGAACTTTCTTATGATGAATTACTGGAAAGTGCTAGTAAATTGAGTTCTTTGCTAGATCATGCCACTAAGAGAATTAAGAAATATGACTTGAAAGTTGCATCTTTGAATTCTGAAATTAGTAGACTTAAGTCTTTGATTCTGATGATGATTCCTGCAAGACTTGTGACTCTATCTATTCTGAGCTTTCTACTTTGCGTTCTATTCATGATGATACTCTTGATAAGCTTAGAATTGCACTAGAAAAGAATGAGAAACCTGCTGTGCATAAACGTAAACAAATTAATGATGCTAGCATGGATACTTCTGATTTGATAGATTCAACATCTTGTGATAATTGTCACATTCTTGAGTTGAAGTTGAAAGATGCAAATTCTAGAATTTCTCATGTCGAAAATGCTTTACATATCCATGAAGTTTTCTCGTGTGCTAATTGTAAAAATGGGAAACAAGTCATGAATGCTGCTTGTGATAACTATCTTGCTTTGTCTCAGCAAGTTAATTATCTACAAGCTTCTTTGCAAAAGTTTTCTAGTGGGCATAAAAATCTGAATATGATCTTAGATAAGTCTAAAGTGAGTACGAATAAGACAGGACTTGGTTTCAATGCTCATGCTCATTTTAAAGCTAATCCACCCACTATTGTTAAATCACTTGGTAATGGAATTTTTGAAACATCTAACAAGCCAACCAATGTGATTTTTAAATCTGCCGGCATCATGTCTAATGCTCCTCTACCTAGTGCAAATGTAGCTCATACATCACATGCTAAACCTGAAAGTAGGTACAATTGCACTTTTTGTGGTAAATCTGGACATGTTGTAGGTTCCTGTTTTAGACTAGCTAAACTTATTAAGAAAGAAAGAAAGCAAGCTAGATCTAATTCCTTCGAGGCACATTATGCTCATCATAATTCTGTTGCTCCTAAATTTGTGCCTCGGGTGAACGTTTCACCTTCTACTACTACTTGCACGAGACATGTAAAATCTGTCCCAATGTATAAAGAAACTCATGTTTTGCCTACTCGCCGCATGTCTCAGTACTGGATACCTAAAAGTTTTTTATCTAACCCCAGTACTGAGACCTCGGCATGTGTTTGTTGTTTGTAGGCACTTCGCGCGAGGAAGGAGAACATATGGTTAGTGGACTCCGGTTGTTCTCGTCACATGACCGGTGATAAAAGTTGGTTCTCCTCCCTCACACGTGCATCTCGGGCTGAAAGTGTAACTTATGGAGATGCTTCTACCTCTAGTGTTGTGGCGAAAGGTACAGTAAAGGTAACCGACAACTTTATGTTCAAAGATGTTGCTTTGGTTGAAAATCTGAAATACAACTTGTTGTCAGTTTCACAAATGATTGATGAGGATCTTGAAGTTTCATTTAAGAAAAATGCTTGCAAAGTTTTAGATGCTTCAGGTGATCTTGTCTTTGAGATATCACGTTTTGGGAGAGTTTTTAAGGCTGATTTCCATGCTTCTTCAAATGTTAAGTTTAGGTGTCTAGTTGCCAATACATCTATGGATTTATTCTTTTGGCATCGTAGACTTGGGCATATTGGTTTTGATCATCTCACTCGTATAAGTGGTATGAATCTTATAAATGGTTTGCCTAAACTTAAGAAAGAAAAAGATATTGTATGCTCTCCTTGTAGACATGGTAAGATGGTTGCAGGTTCACATGCACGCATTACCAGTGTCATGACTAACGCTCCAGGTCAGCTTCTGCACCTTGATACGGTTGGTCCATCAAGGGTACAATCTTTTGGTGGTAAGTGGTATGTTTTGGTGATTGTTGATGATTATTCGAGATATTCTTGGGTTTATTTTATGGCATCTAAGGATGAGGCTTTTAGTCATTTTAAGAGTCTTGTGCATAGATTAAATGTTGAGCACCCAGGATCTTTGAAAACAATAAGAAGTGATAATGGAACCGAATTTAAAAATTCATATTTTAATCACTTTTGTGATGAACTTGTCATTGAGCATCAATTTTCTTCACCTTATGTACCACAACAAAATGGTGTAGTTGAGCGTAAGAATAGAACTCTAGTTGAGATGGCCCGTACTATGCTTGATGAATTTTCTACTCCTAGAAAGTTTTGGGCTGAAGCTATATCTACTGCTTGTTATGTTTCAAATCGTGTGTTCTTGAGATCTAAAATTGGCAAAACACCATATGAACTACGATTTGGGCGTAAACCTGTTGTATCTCACCTAAGAGTTTTTGGTTGTAAATGCTTTGTGCTTAAATCTGGCAATCTAGATAAGTTTGAGTCTAGATCATATGATGGCATTTTCCTTGGATATCCTGCTCATTCACGTGGTTATCGTGTTTATGTTTATGAGACTAACCGACTAATGGAAACCAGTGAAGTGACTTTTGATGAGGCTAGTTCTGGCTCTAGTCCTCTTATTTCTGATGCAGGAACATATGTTCAGGGGGAGGAAATCTTTGTAGATGATGAAGATGAGGATGGCGCGTCCCCTGCTGTTCCTACGCCATCTACGGTTGTTCCTACACCTACAACTACTGCTGCTACAGACGGACATCCTCAAGAGACTACTTCAACTACAAATGTTGGGGATGAGCAAGCTGCTGAGTCAAATATTTCAGCACCCCGACACATTCAGAAAAGGCACCCTCCTGAGCAGATTATTGGAAGCAAGACTGAGAGAGTCACACGGTCAAGGTTTATCGATTCTGACTCTCACACTCATTCTGCATTTGTTGCTTCTTTCGAGCCCAAAGATATATCTCATGCATTAACTGATGAATCGTGGATCAATGCCATGCATGAGGAATTAGAAAATTTTGAACGTAACAAAGTTTGGACCCTTGTTTCACCTCCTTCTGGTCATACACTTATTGGAACTCGTTGGGTTTTCAAAAACAAACAAAGTGAGGATGGTGTTATTGTTCGTAACAAGGCTAGGTTGGTTGCTCAAGGTTTTACTCAAGTTGAAGGTCTTGATTTTGATGAAACTTTTGCTCCTGTTGCTAGATTAGAAGCTATAAGAATTTTATTGGCATTTGCTGCATCTAAAGGTTTCAAGCTTTATCAAATGGATGTTAAAAGTGCTTTTCTTAATGGCTTTATTGATGAGGAGGTTTACGTTAAGCAACCACCTGGTTTCGAGAATCCAAAATTTCCCAACCATGTTTATAAACTTTCAAAAGCTTTGTATGGTTTAAAACAAGCTCCCCGTGCATGGTATGATAGGTTGAAAACCTTTTTACTTGGAAAGGGGTTTACTATGGGAAAGGTTGATAAAACACTCTTTGTACTCAAACATGGCAATGATCAACTTTTCGTACAAGTTTATGTTGATGATATTATCTTTGGGTGTGCCTCTCATGCTTTGGTGTCAGAATTTTCAGAAACTATGAGCAGGGAATTTGAAATGAGCATGATGGGTGAACTTACTTACTTTTTGGGACTACAAATCAAACAAACAAAGGATGGCACCTTTGTACATCAAAGTAAGTATACGAAGGATCTTCTACGACGTTTTGGGATGGAAAAGTGCAACCCCATTATGACACCAATGGGATCTACGTCGTCACTTGATCTTGATGAGGATGGTGAACCTGTTGATCAAAGGATGTATAGAAGTATGATTGGTTCACTTCTTTATCTCGCCGCTTCTAGACCGGATATACAATTTTCTGTATGCTTGTGTGCACGGTTTCAAGCTTCCCCACGTGCATCACATCTACAAGCTGTCAAGCGGATTTTCAGTATCTACATGGCACCCAATCTTTTGGCATTTGGCTTTCTGCTTCCTCTAATATTTCATTGCGTGCATTTTCTGATGCTGATCTTGGAGGTTGTAGAATTGATAGGAAGAGTACATCTGGTACATGCTTATATTTGGGTGATTCATTAGTACTTTGGTCTTCTAAGAAACAAAGTTCCGTTGCACAATCTACTGCTGAAAGTGAATATGTAGCTGCTGCTTGTTGTTGTTCGCAGATTTTATGGATAATATCTACAATGAAAGATTATGGGGTTACATTAGAAAGTGTACCACTTTATTGTGATAACACTAGTGCTATATGTATTGCTAAAAATCCCGTGCAACATTCTAGAACTAAGCACATAGACATAAGATATCATTTTCTTAGAGATCATGTTGAAAAAGGAAATGTTGTGTTACATTTTATAGATACTGAACATCAATTGGCAGACATTTTTACTAAACCATTGGATTTTTCTCGGTTTGCTTTTCTTCGAGGTGAACTTGGAGTCATCAAACCATATGGGCTGGTTTGAGGGGGAGTTTTTGAGTCAATTTGTAACATTTGTAAAATACTTTTTCATTTGTGTGTCTCTAGTTACAATTGGTATTTTTCATGTTGCTTCTTTTTAAGTTTTTATCTTTGAAAAATTATAAATAAACTGAAAAATAATGAGCATTGTACTTTATCCTGGAATGACATTTTGCAATCATGTTTATGCTTTAAGGAAATTGTCATTTTATATGTATGCTCGTATAAGGTAGTTTATCACATGACTTTCTAATACGAATGATAACTTGAACTAAATCTTGTCATGGTTAAACTTTATTAGCTGTGTTGGTCTTGGTTACTCAATTACTATCAATGATGAATCTGTTATGTTATCAAGATTTAAAATGTGCAAATGACACGTGGTGTCAAGCAAGTTTTACAAATAAATATGCCAATGTCACACTGCATCTTCACGAGACTGCTTACCATTGCACTTTGGTATGAACTTGGAAGTTGTTGTTGTTCTTGATACCATTGCACTTTGGTATGAATTTGGAAGTTGTTGTTGTTCTTGAAATTTTTGTTTTAAACTTCTAATTGCCTACCATTGTCTTAAGCTTCTGATTGTCATTGCACTTTGAACATAGGCTTGGCATGGTAGGTTGAATTGACATGGCATACAACTTCTTTGGAAATAAGTTTCATGTTTCTTTAAATGCTATAAATATAGCTTGCTCATAGTAATTGTGTATTCAAGTATTGACATAGTTGATAAAGGGAGACCATGTCTTGTAATAAATCGTAACAATACTTGATTCTTGGTCATGTGTGGACTGGATTATACTTGTATACATGTCGAGTACAACTACTTTTTGCATGCCTTGGATGTAGAATTGTCATTTTCTTGATGGCTTATAATGCTCATTGAAACACATAAAAAAATGAAATAGGACAAACTACAAAATATTTCCCTTTCTAGCTTATGGAAACATTTTTTAAAGGGGGAGAGTTTGTTTTGTGGTGTTGATGAAATTCATTGTCAAAGGGGGAGAAATTTTCAACACATATGCACACCACATTTTTACACAATTTTATTTTGTGTTCTGGGTATGTGTTTTGTACACATATTTTCTGGATCTTTTGTTGATTCTTCTGTTTTTCACTTTTTCTTTTCAAAACCTTGAAAATCTGAAAGTTAAGTGAATGTGTATGCCAATCAATGTTTGGTGTTTATGTGATGTTGCCAATGTTTTCATCAAGGGGGAGATTGTGAAATCATGGGTGATGTGCAACATTGGCAAGTGCTAAGTAGAACATTGATATGGATACTTTGAGTAATATTAATACTTGTGTGGTGTGAGTTGTGTTGAACTTACCCTGAGTCAAGTCGCGGACTTGTGCTCGTACTGGTTATTTGTTGTGATCACTTTCAGGTGTTGCCGGAGCTGGAGGAACATGGTCGATGACGGGATCGAGGGACGAGGCTTGGGAGAAGCTGAGGTCGAGGGATCAAGGTCATGCGGGACGTTCGTGCGAAGGAACAATGGAAGTGAAGGCTACGATGATCCGGGAGGGCACCGGCTTGTCGTACATGATGACTTGTACCGGAGATGTACGGTACGGAAAATGATTCTCGACATGTTGGTCGAGGTTCAAGATTCAGGAGACGTCACGAGGAACGAGGCATCGCGAGAATGCAGAAGAAAAATGGTGGCCGGCTGTCACCGGGCTGCTAGTTGCAAGTGCTAGCTGGATGTTTGGATCGATCATGTAGGTGCAAGTGTGTGCATGCATGCATGGCAGCAGCGATCCACGCATGCCAGCGATCGGAGCATGCATGCATGTGTGTGCGTTGGCACAGGTGCGGAAGAGCGCGCGAGGGGAGCAGGCAGACGGGCGATGCGAGGCGCGACTCGCTCCAGGTCAGACATCGTCTGTGGTCGCGCGCGAGGCAGCGCGAGTCAGCTGATCGATTCGCTCCAAGACAGACACGCTCTGTGGTCTAGCGACCAGGCATTGTTCACGGTGCGGCGGAAAGTTTATTTTCCGAACCGACTTTGTTTCGTGTTGGACTCTGTTTTAGGGTTTGCCTAGCTCTTTAAATAGAGGGGCATAGCCTAGGTTTTTGAGTGCGTCTCAGGAGAGGAACTCAGATTTAGATCTAGAATTGTTTGAAGAGTTCTTGGATGCTGGCACGCATCTTTTGTAATCGATCGATATCGTGGCAATAAAGTGATCTTTGGCGGTGTCATCTCCGAGCTTCTCTAATCTCGGTGAAAACTCTGTGTTAGATCTTTCTAATATTTTGCTGCAGGTTTTTCATGAGATTAAGGGAAGTTTGTGGTGCGATTAATTTGTCTTTCTTACTAATTCTCGAAATTGGATCTAGATTGATTTTCGCAGTCTTCTGTTAGCTGTTACTGTTCTGATCATATCTTTTGACTCGTAACTCCGATTGAGCTGATTCTTTTTGCGTTGGATAGATAATTTCCATACCTTTCATTAGAGTATTCATACGCGACTTTTGGTTAAGTATATCTTGAGATACGACTGTTTTAGTATCGCGAACAGATTAGGGTTTCAGGGTTTGAACTTTCGAGAAAAGTTTTAATTTGCTTCCGCGCAATCATTCACCCCCCCCCCCCCCCCTCTGATTGCCTATCTCGATCTCTCACAAACATCATGTGTAAGCAAGGTAGCTCTACGGTTAATTCCTTGATCCTGAGCTACAAACCTAAGCACAGTATCACCAATGTACATAGGACTGAGTTCTATTGCCGCATCTCTATCGGTGACAGTAACAAACCGTACCAGAGCTGATCCCATAGCGCAGCAGACGTGGACCTAACCTCGAGGTTCAGACCCTGGAGATGAAGCAGGATGGTGTCGATGGCTTGATTGTACTGGTCGGCGTCGATCTCAGGAGCAAAGGTGGCGATCGCCCAATCATCACAGATGCGCGGAGCTTCACCGCCAAGGATCACGTAACCATGCTGGGTACGCAGGGGACTGATGCATGTAAAATGCATACATGAACTTTGCACTTTAATTGCTTATATTCCAATCATATTTGCATCATATAAGGGTTATATCAATGTTTTATCATGATTTTGGGAATACTTCATAGTTTTCCCATTTATTTGGAATTAACCCTGCACAGGCAGAAAACCCTAGTTTTGTATTTTAATGTTTCAGGGACCCAAACGTCAACGAAATCACCTGGAAATTTACGGGCGTCAATATTTGGAAGGAAGAAGGACTACGGAAAAAGGAAGCAAGCAAACGGAGACCCGAGGGCCAAACGGGCCTGGCCCACGCGGCCAGGTACTGTGGCCGCGTGGGACCCACCCGTTTGGGCCTCGTGGCTCCGTTGCCGTCGATCTTCGCTCCACCGCCTTCGTCTTGACCTAAAAACGCCTATAAAAAAGGTCCCCCGTCGTTCTCTGGAAGGAGCGCCGCAGAAACACAGAAACACCGAAACGGAGATCAGGAGCTGCAGATTGGAGGGGGAAAACTCCGGCGGGGCGCTGCCGGCGTGGTCTCCACCTTCTCCATCGACTTCTCCACCGTCTCCATGATGAAGAGGGAGTAGTCCACCTCCGGACTATGGGTTTGTGGAAGTAACTTATGTATCTCTCCTCTCTTGAGCTTCACTAATTAGCACCGTATGAGCTGCTGAACATGATTACGGTCACCGTTGTAATACCTTTGTGGTGGATCTTTATGAGTTAATATATGTTTGAGATTGCAATGTTTGTTTCAGTTATGAGTATAGATGCATATTATGTACCCCGTTCTTGTTTACTTGTTTTGATCAAGCATGTTTATGAGAGCGTGTGAGGGGGAACGTGTGCATTAGTTGGAGTAACGGGGGTGGCTAGTGCAGTGAACGTGAGAGAAAGTTCTGCGATCCACTTTGGTATCTTTACCTTACTTTGTTACCTCACTAGGGATAAACTAAAATACCATGCTACCGGGGATGTGGGTGTGACCATTGCCACTACTCCATGACTAGATCTAGCATGTTCTTATTTTCACTTCATGTCATGATACTTATTGCTATACTCTGAGTTATCTTAATTACTGAGGTGTTATGATTTAGTTCACATCTTGGTGGAGTATAAGAGAGGTTAATAACCAAAAGATCTCTATGTTAGGACGTGATGCCCATATATCTAAGTAACTTGTTATCAAACCCTGTGTTGCAATCTCATATGTTAACTTTGTGTGTTTCATTGTCTACCACTTTATAAAGAGAGAGTGCATTTGTGAAACCATGAACCCCAGTCCATTTTTAATCATAAGAAACACCTTTCCAACACCATATACCACTTTTATATTTTCAGCCATCATTAAATCCGAAAATACAAAAATACTTTTCATCTTGCATACATCATTTAAAAACCCAAAAATATCATTTACCATTGCATCCACCATCATTGCATATTTATTTCCTGTTTGCATTGCATAACTATCCTGATATCATTCTTACACCCTGTGCTTGACAACCACAGGTGAGGTTGAGGACCAAAACATCTAACCTTGTTTTGTAGGTAACCAAAAGAAGGATAAGAAGATAAATCTACCACTGCAGATTCCCCGAGAGTTCGATATTAAACCCTCGAGTCACCCCTCGTGGGGAAAACTGTCTTCCACTATACTATACACTCTGCACTTGGAGTCTCAACCTAAATCCCGTTATTTGTGCAGGCATCAAGACTTGCTCTTCGGGATCATCAAGACGTTTTCTGGCGCCGTTGCTGGGGAAACCAACAAATTCCTACAAGATATTTCCCGTCAACTCCGCACCAGAAATCAAGACGTTTTCTGGCGCCGTTGCCGGGGAATCGTAGCTGAGAGATTTATCCAAGGGTGTGCATCATCGCATTCATCTCACAACAAAGTCAACGTCACCAACTTGTGCTAACACCTAAGCTTGGGGAGGTTGCACCTACGTGAGCACCATCTTATCCATCTTTACTTACAAAGCAATTTATTTGTTTTGTTAGTGTCATTGCATATCATATCATATTTATTTCAGTTTTGCATAAAAAATTAAAAATACCAAAAAAAACTTGCTAAAATGGGAGAAAGAACTAAGTTGTGTGACTACACAAACACTCCTAATGATCAATTTATCACGAGAGCTATTGCCACACCTAAGATAAATGCTGAGAGTTATGAAGTAAGTCCTAGTTTGTTGAACTTGATAACTAGGGAACAATTTGGTGGTAGTGCTATGGAGGATGCCTCTATGCATCTTCATGACTTTGTTGAAATATGTGACATGCAAAAGTTTAAAAATGTGGAAAGTGATATCCTAAAACTGAAGTTATTTCCTTTTTCACTTAGAGGAAAAGCTAAAGAGTGGTTGCATTCCTTGCCATCTGGTAGTATTAATTCTTGGGATGATCTAAAAGAAGCTTTCATTAAGAAATATTATCCCCCTGTTAAAATTTTGCAAAATAGAAACAACATCCTTTCTTTTAGGCAAAATGAAAATGAACATGTTGCTATGGCTTGGGATAGGATAAAACTTATGCTTAGAACTTGTCCCTCACATGGAGTTAATGAATGGACCATATTACACTCTTTCTACAATGGTTTAAACTACATGTCTAGAAACATACTTGATTCTGCTGCTGGAGGTGCTTTTATGAGTAAGACTATAGTAGAAGCTAAAAATATATTGGAAAGCATTTTACAAAACTATAGTCAATGGCATACTGATAGGGCACCTAATCCTTCTAAGAAAGTGAACTCTATTGAAGAAACTAATGATTTGTCATCTAAAATGGATACTATTCTTGCTTTGCTTAATAAACCTAGTGTTGAAAATGTTCCTTTGCAAGAACTAGTTGGAAACAATTCTGAAAATATTGATGTCAACTTCATTAGGAACTATGGTAATAATGGGTATGGTAACAACAATTATAACTCTTATAATAAACCCCCATATGTGCCAAATAAATATGCTTCTAGTGGTAATGTTTCTAGTGACTTGGAAAACACCATTAGATCTTTTATATCTACCCAAAAAGAGCTTAATAAGGAATTTATCTCTAAGTTTGAAAAACAAGATGCTTTGTTTGAAAGGGTAGATCAGCTTACTAAGGAAGTCTCATCATTAAAGAGCATCATTACAGCCCAAAAACATGAGGAAACAATAAAATATTGCCAAGAGGTTATCAATAAGTCTTGGGAACACATTCATGAGCAAGAGAGAGTTGCTAAAGAATCTATTGGGGTAATGAAAGAGGTTGAAGTTGAGGAAGTTAAAATGCTTAATGAAGTCAAGGATCCTTTGCTTGACTTAGAAAATTGTAGCTTGCATGAATTAATATCTATCTTACAAAAATTTGCAAGTGATCCTTCCATCAACACTAACCAAGCAGGTTTTGGTTCTTATATTGCTAATCATGTCTTGAAAGAAAAGATTGCTAGGTACAACCAAGAGGCTATGATACCACCTAAGCTTGGGGATATGTGGATACCTAAGGTACTAGTAACTATTGGAAAAGAGACACACCATGCCATACTTGATCTAGGATCTAGTGTCTCTGTTTTATCTAAAGAACTATATGAAGTGCTTGAATTGAAAAATCTTGAAAAATGCTCTATTGAACTAGCACTTGCTGATGACTCTATTAAACATGCTTTGGGAAAAGTAAGTGATGTTATGGTAGAGTTACATATGACTTTTGTGCCTGTGGATTTTCTAATCATGGATATGGGGAATAAAACCTCTAGTCCTATTATTCTTGGAAGACCTTTTCTTCGTACCACAGGTGCTATCATTGATTCAAAGGAAGGGAATGTAAAGTTTCAGTTTCCACACAAGAAGTGCATGGAACACTTTCCAAGGAAGAGGGAACCACCAAAGTTCAAGCTCCCTCATGAGCTTCGTCCACAATAAAACAACAAGTAAGAAGCCTAGCTATATGGCTATAAAGAAAGCGCTTTGCGGGAGGCAACCCGGTTATTTTTATGTGTGATTTTTCTTTGTGTCCTCTTGCTGTAACAAGAGATTTTTGTCTAGTTAGGTTCTGGAGTTTTTAATAAAGTGCCAAGTTTTACCCTTTTTGGTTTGAAAAAGTTGCTTATAGCGTTCGGAGATTTTATTCCTGCACGAGTCAGTGCACGGTATGATTTTTAATTCTTATTCTGTAACTCCGAATGAGCTCATATTTGAACTGTAGTTGCAACTTTTCATCCTCTGTATGCATGAATTTTTCGGAATTTTTCGAGAAAGTTTGGTAGGGTAGAAAAATACGTTTTGCTGCTGCTGTTTTTCTGGACAGATTCTGTCCCATTTTGTTTGATGCATGCTTTGAGCTTTTAAGTTGAATCTTTTTGATCCAATTGAGTTTATGAGTAGGCATACAACATTATATACTTTCTGGACATTCATATGAATTTTTGTTCAAGGATTATATGCAGCAAGGAACCTATTTGTTTATCACTATTAATGCACCCCACAGAAAAGAGATGGGAGAAACGGTGTTTTGAAGTTTTTTCACAGGGATTGGAGGAGATGCACCAAGAGCTATCCAAGGATGGTGAAGACCATAAGCTTGGGGATGTGAAGACAACCCCGCTGGACCTACACACTCTCGGTTTGCACACGTCCAACTTCTGTTTTTCGATCGAAACACTTTATCGCATAAACTTGGAGCGTCGTTTTTTGTTTTTGTTTGAGTCTTGAGAGACCACCACACTATCAATTATATATGAGAGAGCTACTGGAAATATGGGTTGAAATATGTTGGATGCTTTTATAAGATTGGGAAAAGGGATGTTTGACTTGATTTTTAATGATACATATAGTTGCATGATTCATGAGCTTGTTTATGAGTAATAGTTTGCAAATTCTTTTTGTAGAGCTATCACTTATTCATGTTTTGGTGCTGATTGTTATTTTACTTGGTTTAACATGGATTAGTTAGTTCTATGGACACTCATGCATGCATCTAGATGGTCAACTTTCTCCCTTTTGCTAGCCCAAAAACTCCAACAAGCAAAAACTTGTTTCCAACACCTTCAACCAAAGTTATTCCAGTGAGTCCACCATATCTACCTATTGGCTTTATGCTATTCCGAGTATGTTTAACATGTTTTGTGTTATCTTACCTCTGAATGAAAATGTTTATGTTATTGATTGCAATGGAAAAATTGGTTATATAGCTCTCACGAACTTGATGCACAATTTCTTATTGCATAATAAAACATGACCCATTGTGATTAAGATTATGATGTAGTGGCTTGATAAATGTTCGGGTTGGAGTTAGCCCATATGTGCTGTCACATGCAAGCTTTCAACATGCTCTTCATCTCATTTAGTTGATATCATGTACTTTTGTTATGGATGCTATCATGTGAAATAGTGGAAATGAAGTAGTTTAAATGAGTTTGTATAAATGGTTAGAGAGACGCCTGGGCCGCTAATCTAAGCCATGCATCATTCATGGTGGAAATTTACTTACATACTATGGTGAACCTTCTGTGATACACCTTGCAATAAAAAACTATTCCAAATGGTAAATAAAAAGGGTGTTGAGATTGTTCATTTTGTTTGTTTGTCTTGTCATTTTGATATGGGCTTGTTCCATATCTGGGACAAGAGGTACCCCAGTTGACGCTCTTGATGATACTATTATTACTTACAATGATATAATTGAACTTGCTTTGTTTCCTAAGTTGAGTAACATGGTGTAGTACTTGTATTCAAGGGGCATGAGACATCAACCTTTACTTTATCAAGCACACTACTCATATTTGCTTTCACTTTAACCTTAATCATTCAAGATGCTATGATAGGGGCAATGAGAGCTTGACACCAATGAATACCTTATTGCAATCATTAACTTAAGTAGAAGAGTTTGGAAGTTGGATGAAACTTATGCATGCTTTACCTCTACTCACATATACATCTTTCCAAAGTGTACACCTATCATATTCAGATTTTCATCTACACTCTATGACCATTGTAGGATGTTCTACTTATCATTATGCATACATGTGTTCCATATTACTTGCTACTATGTTACACTTTGTGAACTATCAATGAACATCCTTGTCTTGAATACTTGATATCACTTCATAAACTATTTGCATATTGCTACTCCTTTGAAGAATGAATCATTTGACTATATGTAGCAATAGTAATCATCTTTGATATCCATTGTTAAGTATTAAATTGCAAAGTCCATGTTAGTTTTATCATCTTCATACTCGAGGACGAGCATGGATTAAGCTTGGGGATGTTGATGCATGTAAAATGCATACATGAACTTTGCACTTTAATTGCTTATATTCCAATCATATTTGCATCATATAAGGGTTATATCAATGTTTTATCATGATTTTGGGAATACTTCATAGTTTTCCATTTTTTGGAATTAACCCTGCACAGGCAGAAAACCCTAGTTTTTATTTTAATGTTTCAGGGACCCAAACGTCAACGAAATCACCTGGAAATTTACGGGCGTCAATATTTGGAAGGAAGAAGACTACGGAAAAAGGAAGCAAGCAAACGGAGGCCCGAGGGCCAAACGGGTGGCCCACGCGGCCAGGTACTGTGGCCGCGTGGGACCCACCCGTTTGGGCCTCGTGGCTCCGTTGCCGTCGATCTTCGCTCCACCGACTTCGTCTTGACCTAAAAACGCCTATAAAAAAGGTCCCCCGACGTTCTCTGGAAGGAGCGCCGCACAAACACAGAAACACCGAAACGGAGATCAGGAGCTGCAGATTGGAGGGGGAAAACTCCGGCGGGGCGCTGCCGGCGTGGTCTCCATCTTCTCCATCGACTTCTCCACCGTCTCCATGATGAAGAGGGAGTAGTCCACCTCTGGACTATGGGTTTGTGGAAGTAACTTATGTATCTCTCCTCTCTTGAGCTTCACTAATTAGCACCGTATGAGCTGCTGAACATGATTACGGTCACCGTTGTAATACCTTTGTGGTGGATCTTTATGAGTTAATATATGTTTGAGATTGCAATGTTTGTTTCAGTTATGAGTATAGATGCATATTATGTACCCCGTTCTTGTCTACTTGTTTTGATCAAGCATGTTTATGAGAGCGTGTGGGGGGAACGTGTGCATTAGTTGGAGTAACGGGGGGTGGCTAGTGCAGTGAACGTGAGAGAAAGTTCTGCGATCCACTTTGGTATCTTTACCTTACTTTGTTACCTCACTAGGGATAAACTAAAATACCATGCTACCGGGGATGTGGGCGTGACCATTGCCACTACTCCATGACTAGATCTAGCATGTTCTTATTTTCACTTCATGTCATGATACTTAATGCTATACTCTGAGTTATCTTAATTACTGAGGTGTTATGATTTAGTTCGCATCTTGGTGGAGTATAAGAGAGGTTAATAACCAAAAGATCTCTATGTTAGGACGTGATGCCCATATATCTAAGTAACTTGTTATCAAACCCTGTGTTGCAATCTCATATGTTAACTTTGTGTGTTCCATTGTCTACCACTTTATAAAGAGAGAGTGCATTTGTGAAACCATGAACCCCAGTCCATTTTTAATCATAAGAAACACCTTTCCAACACCATATACCACTTTTCTATTTTCAGCCATCATTAAATCCGAAAATACAAAAATACTTTTCATCTTGCATACATCATTCAAAAACCCAAAAATATCATTTACATTGCATCCACCATCATTGCATATTTATTTCTTGTTTGCATTGCATAACTATCCTGATATCATTCTTACACCTTGTGCTTGACAACCACAGGTGAGGTTGAGGACCAAAACATCTAACCTTGTTTTGTAGGTAACCAAAAGAAGGATAAGAAGATAAATCTACCACTTCAGATTCCCCGAGAGTTCGATATTAAACCCTCGAGTCACCCCTCGTGGGGAAAACTGTCTTCCACTATACTATACACTCTGCACTTGGAGTCTCAACCTAAATCCCGTTATTTGTGCAGGCATCAAGACTTGCTCTTCGGGATCATCAGGGACCCGGTGGGAGCGCCATCATGCCCGCGGGGACGTGAGGGAGGACGTCGCACGGGTAGTTGGCCATGGCGGGAAAGCTTGGGGTGGAGGCCGACGGGGTGTGGCAAGATCGATCTAGGGTAGTTTCAGAAACGTGCGAGATGCTGTTTATAGGAGGGGATGAGGCGGTGGAGGCGGTAGCAGATAGGCTCGAATCAGGGTTTTTATGAACTGCTCTCCAATAAGATTTCTGTTTGTTACGATTCGTATAGCAATTTGCCTCTCTGTGCCCTAGGAGGTAACAAGATCTGCACCTAATCTGATTGGTGCAGGCAGAGATACGATGTCCTTCGGCAAGGCAACGTGAACATGTAACCGGCCTGTACTCGACTCGATGCAGAGGAAGGGATATGTTGGTTGAACGCCTAATTCTGTTATCGAGTCTGGGCCCAGTTGGCCGATCCACCCTGGCAGCAGTCACACGTGGGTCTCTGTTTGAATTTGAATTTTGAACAAAGGGCTCCGAAACTAGTGCATCTGAAACTGGAGTCCGAAGATCGCGATCATCTGGAACTGGCGCTTCTGGAGCTGGGGTCCGTGAAACACGATCCCCTGAATGATTTTCAGATTGCTGGGGAGATCCAGATCGATTACCAAGCTCAACCAAATTAGTACCTGTGAGAAGAGTTTTCCTCTGGTAAACATGAGATGAGGCAGCATTCAAATATGAAAAATTGGGGCGTCGTTTAGAATTGATCAATGGAGGAGTAATAGGCAGATTCTTCTTTTTCTTTTTCCCACGGACAGAGATCCATTCTCTATCCTGTTCTTGATACCATTGCAATTCCTCCCGTTGCCAATTAGGACCACCGAAACCCCATAGATCAAAATAGCAAACAAAGCTATGGATGCCTATTATGGTGAAATAAGGGGGAAAAGATTTAGTTTGAATGAGTTTGTATAAATGGTTAGAGAGACGCCTGGGCCGCTAATCTAAGCCATGCATTATTCACTGTGGAAATTTACTTACATGCTATGGTGAATTATCTATGACACACCTTACAATAAAAAGATATTCCAATGGTAAATAAAAAGGGTGTTGAGGTGGTTCATCTTGTTTGTTTGTCTTGTCATTTTGATATGGGCTTGTTCCATATCCTGGGACAAGAGGTACCCCAGTTGACGCTCTTGATGATACTATTATTACTTACAATGATAGATAACTTGAACTTGCTTTTCCCAAGTTGAGTAACTCATGGTGTAGGTACTTGTATTCAAGGGGCATGAGACATCCAACCTTTACTTTGTCAAGCACACTACTCATATTTGCTCTCACATTAAACTATAATC
The DNA here is from genome assembly GCA_947311845.1 of Poa pratensis. Taxonomy (NCBI): domain Eukaryota; kingdom Viridiplantae; phylum Streptophyta; class Magnoliopsida; order Poales; family Poaceae; genus Poa; species Poa pratensis. The sequence continues at coordinate 31,779,133 of CAMZMU010000114.1, forward strand.
ATTCAAGATGCTATGATAGGGGAATGAGAGCTTGACACCAAGTATTACCACATTGCAATCATTAACCTAAGTAGGAGAGTTTGGAGGTTAGATGAAACTTATGCATGCTTTACCTCTACTCACTTATTCATCTTTCCAAAGTGTCCACCAAACATATTCAGATTTTCATTATCACTCTATGGACCACATGTATGCAAAAGTAAGAATGTCCATATTACTTGCTACTATGTTACACTTTGTGAACTATCATTGAACATCCATGCATTGAATACTTGATATCACTTCATAAACTGTTTTGCATATTGCTACTCCTTTGAAGAATGAATCATTTGACTCTATGTAGCAGTAGCAATCATCTTTGATATCCATTGTTAGTGCTATATTGCAAAGCCCATGTTAGTTTTATCACCTTCATACTCGAGGACGAGTATTGGTTAAGCTTGGGGATGTTGATGCATGTAAAATGCATACATGAACTTTGCACTATATCACACATATTCCAATCATATTTGCATCATATAAGGGTTATATTACTGTTATTTAATGATTTTAGGAAATAAATCAATTGTTTCCTATTTTTATGGAATTAACCCTGCGCAGGCAGAAAACCCTATTTCTTTCCTTTTATGTTTCAGGGACCCAAACGTCGTCTAAAAATTATGGAAAAATACAGGCGTCAGTATTTTGGAAGGAGAAAGACCTCGGAGTGAAGGAAGCAAGCAAACGGAGGCCAGAAGGCAGAAAGGGGGTGGCCCACATGGCCAGGTACTGTGGCCGCGTGGGGCCCACTCGTTTGGGCCTCGTGGCTCCGTAGCCATCGATCCTTTCTCCACCGCCTTCGTTTTGACCTAAAAACGCCTATAAAAAAGGTCCCATGACGTTTCGCGAAAGGGGCGCCGCACAAACACAGAAACACCGAAACGGAGATCAGGAGCTGCAGATTGGAGGGGGAAAACTCCGGCGGGGCGCTGCTAGGGTGGTCTCCACCTTCTCCAACGACTTCTCCACCGTCGTCCCCAAGCTTAGGTTGCTGTCCTCTTCTTCCTGCAAAATATTAGTTCTTTCCATGGTAGCAAGAGTTAACTTTTTACGTTTAATAGCATCTGCTCGAGTATAGTTCACAGATGATTGCTACTGCTACATAGAGTCAAATGATTCATTCTTCAAAGGAGTAGCAATATGCAAAACAGTTTATGAAGTGATATCAAGTATTCAATGCAAGGATGTTCAATGATAGTTCTCAGATGGTCACTTTTGGAGGAAGGAGCAAGAGCTCATCATGAAGGAAATCTATGCCAACTTCGACCCAAAAGCCCTTGTGTGCCCTCAAAAGCCGTTGAACTTTGAAGTGTTGGCCAAGAAGGAATACTTTGTGGAGGCACTTTGGGTTGCTAGAAAGCTAGGCCTTGATAATCTCATGTCCACCCAACAAAACTATGATATTGAGATGGTCCAACAATTCTTTGCCACTCTTGTGCTAGGACCGGAGGAGAACACCAAAATGACTTGGATGACAGGCCCTCTCAAATGTGATGCAACTTTTGAAGAGTTTGGGCAGATTTTGGGATATGAGTTCAAAGGAGCTTCCATTTCCGTTGGTCGAAGGATGCATGTTGAAGGGGTGGACTATGGTAAGAAGTTGCTTGCCCCTCTTTGTGCTAAAAAAGGTGCCATTGCTACCACCCGAGGACTCAAGCCCATCTACAACATCTTGATTCGCATGTTTCGTTGGAGCATTGCACCCCAAGCGGGGAATACGGATGCTATCCATGGTGCACTAGTCAACCTCATGCATCATGCCCACATGACATACCTTGCCGGACCAAATTGCCATGGGTATGAGATTGACGCGATGGATTATATCAAGTGTGAGATCAACATTGCTATTCATGAGAAGAAGAATCCTATGTATGATCCCTATGTCATGAAGCTTATCCTCAAGAAGGTTCCCCAACTCGATCAATCTCGCTTCAAGCAACACACGTTTGGAACCCTCCAAGTGCTAGCTATTCACACCACTCCCCAAGCCACTTATCAAGAGATAGAGGTGGAAGAAGCTCCAAGGGAAAGAAGGAAGAATGTCACTCCTCCCTCATGGAATAGTGGTGGCAAAGAGAGGGTAAACAATGAAGTTAAGCATCTCACTTGGTCGCAAAAGGCAAAGCTTTGTATGGGGATTGCCATCCACAAAGAAAATTATGAGGGCTATGTTGAGAGGAAGCACATCCTCTCCAACCAACACAAGATGTTCAAAGAGTTGCGCGAGCTAAACAACGGTGGTAAGACCCCTCCTTGCCCCCAAGGTACCCACGCTTCACCGGAGTCCGATACTACGCTTCCTATTGAGGAGTGGAAGGTGGATGAATTTCCTTGGCGTGACTATGATGATGTTACCTCCATGCCCTCGTCTTCTCGCAACACCGGCAAGGCTCCTATGTGCTATGAAGAGGATGCTGATGACGATGATGATGAGGATGAAGCATACAATGAGGAGGAGACCCAAGAAGCAAGTGGTGATGATGCCGACGAAGATGAAGAGGATGTGTGATCTCCTTAGGACACGTTAGCGTCGCTCTTTTCCCTTTTTGGCGTTTCAATGCCAAAGGGGAGAAGTAGTTCTATTAGGCTCTCTCACCGTGGGATTTGCATGGATCGACACAAGCTTGTGCCTTTATCATTTCTTTGCGCTTGTGTCCATTTAATGTTGTTGAACTTATTTGCTTTGGTTTTTTATTGTGTGAGACTATGTTACTATTTGTGGTGTGAGACTATGTGGATTTCATATTACCTATGGTTGAGATAATATCGTTTATTATGATGAATTATTGTGCATTGATCTATATTCTACATTATTATGCACATGATATGGTTCCTTTTATCTCAACCCTTTTCTCATGATATGTCTCATGTTTATGCAAATTTATCTTGTTCCAATTATTTCTTGTGAGTTGCCTCTTTTTCTACATGTTGAGAATTTGTATTCCAAGGCAAACTACTTATATGCACAAATGTAGGGGAGTTTCTCAAATCCTTTGTGGAACATGTCGATATTTATTTTGTGCTATGTTGCAAATCCTAGTGTTGTCATCTAACACCAAAAAGTGAGAGATTGAAAGAACATATTTTATGTCCCCTATGTGTTTTGTGTGTTAGACAACAACACTAGGAAATATCTAATTTGATGTTAAGTGATGCAGGAATCAAAAGAAATATTTATACTTTGCATCGAAACAATTGTCAAGGAAAAAGGAGATTGCAATATGTCTAGCTAGGCCGGAGTCTCCGGCCTCAGGGGTGCTCAGGGGCCGGAGTCTCCGGCCCATCAAGTTTTGTAACAAAGAGCTCCACAAGACGGCGCTCTCTGTCTTGACCCCAGAGTTGGTCCGGCGTGACCCCGGAGTCTCTGGTTGGGGCCGGAGTCTCCGCTCCCTCTGGTCCGGAGTCTCCGCCCAGGCCGGAGTCTCCGGCCCTCCTGGACCGGAGTCTCCGGTCTAAGTGGACTGCAACGGCTACAATTTTGGGAGGGGTATAAATACCCCTCCACCTACCTCCAGCCAGCTAGCTGATTCATGTAAAATGCATACATGAACTTTGCACTATATCACACATATTCCAATCATATTTGCATCATATAAGGGTTATATTACTGTTATTTAATGATTTTAGGAAATAAATCAATTGTTTCCTATTTTTATGGAATTAAACCTACGCAGGCAGAAAACCCTATTTCTTTCCTTTTATGTTTCAGGGACCCAAACGTCGTCTAAAAATTATGGAAAAATACAGGAGTCAGTATTTTGGAAGGAGGAAGACCTCGGAGCGAAGGAAGCAAGCAAACGGAGGCCAGAAGGAAGAAAGGGGGTGGCCCACGCGGCCAGGTACTGTGGCCGCGTGGGGCCCACTCGTTTGGGCCTCGTGGCTCCGCAGCCGTCGATCCTTTCTCCACCGCCTTCGTTTTGACCTTAAAAACGCCTATAAAAAAGGTCTCATGACGTTTCGCGAAAGGGGCGCCGCACAAACACAGAAACACCGAAACGGAGATCAGGAGCTGCAGATTGGAGGGGGAAAACTCCGGCGGGGCGCTGCCGGGTGGTCTCCACCTTCTCCAACGACTTCTCCACCGTCTCCATGATGAAGGGGGAGTAGTCCACCCCCTGGATTTGGGTTTGTGGTGGTAACTTATGTATCTCTCCTCTCTTTGAACTTCACTAATTAGTACCGTATGAGCTGCTGAACATGATTACGGTCATCTATGTAATACCTTTGTGGTGAATATTGTGGTATGAGATGATTTGTTATGCATTTACTGTTGTGTTGGAACTTTTATGACTTGTCATGCTTTGATAGAATATTGTTATTTAAGAAGTATGATGTATGTGGGTACGGGATGGCCGATCTGACACGGCATAGGTATTGAGTGACATGGTACCGCCCAACATCCTTTATCCGGGGGTAAAAAGGAAGAGTATGATGTGGGAGTGACAACAACCACGCTAGCCTTACGAGGGTGACCTAGCAACACAGATGAGTACTTCTTTCAACTATGTGTTTTAGGACATATAGCCGTTATAAAAGCTACCATTAAAACATGACAATTGTGTGTACTTTATCTATAACATGATAATCACCGTAGATGAGAGAGAGAGGATTAAGTGAACCCATGAACCCATGTCCATTGTTCCTAGAAGAGAAAACCTTTGTCTTGTCCTCTTGCGTTGAAGAGGATTGGGACACTTTTACATTCTTGTTTTGCTACATCGAATTTCCATCCATCAACCACCTTGTTCTCCAAACTTGTTTAGTACATAATCAACTAAAACTTGTGACACTTTAGTTGTAGGGAATAGATAACTTTTCCTTCTTGCTCATGCAGATCGATACCTTACTTCCACATTGAGAGGTGCTACAGTGATCCCTTGCTCTTGGGGGTTATCAAGTATTTTTCTGGCGCCGTTGCCGGGGAGCGTAGCGCTTAAGTTTCTATTCTTGTGTGCACTAGATTAAGCTTGGAGAGGTTTCTTTAACTTGTTTCATATCTTGCAATCGTCTAAGCTTGGGGAGGTTCCTTTAAACTTGTCTGGTTGTAAGTTCTTCATTACTTTTGCTATGGGTTTTCTGTTTGATTATACACCTGAGGAACTTGCAACATTTACACTTGAGGAACTTGAAATATTACAAGAAGCTGATGATTTCTTTTCTCGAGCAGATGCTATTAAACGTAAAAAGTTAACTCTTGCTGCCATGGAAAGAACTAATATTTTGCAGGAAGAAGAGGACAGCAACCTAAGCTTGGGGATGCCCATGCAACCTCAAGAAGATGCTAAAAAAGATGAACAACTGGAGAAGTATATGCATTGGGAACCAGGTTTCAACTTGCAACTATTATGAGAGAGGAGGTTATGAGAACCCTCTTTATGCTACTAATAATTATGGGCTGCAAGCATCATAGTGCCTCCACAAAGTATTCCTTCTTGGCCAACACTTCAAAGTTCAACGGCTTTTGAGGGCACACAAGGGCTTTTGGGTCCAAGTTGGCAGAGATTTCCTTCATGATGAGCTCTTGCTCCTTCCTCCAAAAGTGACCATCGGTTGTGTTGTTGGGCATATGATGCATGTAAAATGCATACATGAACTTTGCATTATATTACTTATATTTCAATCATATTTGCATCATATAAGGGTTATATCATTGTTTTATATTGATTTTGGGAATATTTCATTGTTTCCCTATTTTTCTGGAATTAACCCTGCACAGGCAGAAAACCCTATTTTCTATATTTTGATGTTTCAGGGACCCAAACGACGTCCAAATGACCTGGAAATTTACGAGCATCAGTTTTTGGAAGGAACAAAGCGTGGGAGTGAAGGAAGCGAACAAGCGGAGGCCCGAGGGCCAAGATGAGTGGGCCCACGTGGCCAGATTCCTTGGCCGCGTGGGACCCATCATCTGGGGCCTCGTGGCTCCGTTGCCGTCGATCTTTTTTCCTAAGCCTCCGTCTTGACCTAAAAACGACTATAAAAATAGTCCCCGACGCACTTCGGAAAGGAGCGCCGCAGAAACACAGAAACCACGAAACAGAGACCTGGAGTTGCAGATTGGAGGGGGAAACTCCGGCGGGGCGCTGCCGGCGTGGTCTCCATCTTCTCCAATGACTTCTCCACCATCTCCATGATGAAGAGGGAGTAGTCCACCCCTGGACTATGGGTTTGTGGAAGTAACTTATGTATCTCTCCTCTCTGTGAGCTTCACTAATTAGTATCGTATGAGCTGCTGAACATGATTACGGTCATCTATGTAATACCTTTGTGGTGGATCTTTTTATGAGTTAATATATGTTTGAGATTGCAGTAGTTTTGTTTCAGTTTGAAAGTAGATGCATATTATGTACCCCGTTCTTGTTTACTTGTTTTGATCAAACATGTGTATGAGAGCGTGTGAGGGGGAACGTGTACATTAGTTGGAGTAACGGGGGGTGGCTAGTGCGGTGAACGTGAGAGAAAGTTCCGCGATCCACTTGGGTTTTTACCTTATTTTGTTGCCTCACTAGGGATAAATAAAAATACCTTGCTACCGGAGATGTGGGTGTGACCATTGCCACTACTCCATTGTAACAGCCACACTTTTGGTACTGTAAAATTTGAACCAAATTTTCACTTTTCTGTTCATGCATGCATCATGGCATCATTGGTTCTAGTTCTCAAGTTAAAGCAAAGTGTTGAAAACAAATTGGAACAAATGGAAACAAGGGCACCAATTAAATTAGATCCTTGCAATTCCAAATGTGCTTGTTTCTGGCAAACACAATTCAAATAAACTTCCATATTTGTCAAGGAAGTTCCAAGAGTTCAAAATGAATACTTGCACTTGCTTTAAAAATTATAAAGTAATTCCAAATTGAAATTAACCAAAAATGCCTTAATACAACTCTATGAACAAATGTTGCTCAAAACATTTTATTTGGCAAAACCAATTTTTGTGGTGCTTCCACCTGTTATGGGAAGGCTACATGAATTTTCTCAGATTTTTATAAAATGTTTAAAAGCCTCAATTAAATTCTGGAAATGCTACTGGATTTATAAAAGAAACAGAAAAGGGCTTCTTTGTAAATAGAAAAATTCAGCCAGGGGGGTTTTCAGAAGATTGTCATCTTCTTCGTGCTGTAGCGACCGAGCCATGGCTCGCGTCGCACCAGCTCGCCGCCGAGCCCTCCCCTGCCCGTCGCGGACCTCTGCGAGGAGGATAAGGTCGCCACCGAGGCGTGCAATCTCTCTCCCCCCAGATATTTTCGCTCCCTCGCTCCCTCTGCTCTCTCTCCACCGAACCCTAGCCGCCATGGCCGCCGTGCTCGCCGCCGGCGATTGAGAGCCCGCGGAGCAGATCGAAGCACACCGCCGCCTTCGCCGCGTCTCCCTCTCCCTCCCCGTGCAAGGAATCGAGAAGGGAAGCCCGGGATCGCCGCCGCATTGCCGTCTTCTTCCTCTCCGGCCGCCGGACGCCGATCAAGCTCGCCGTCGTCTCTGACCTCCTCCTTCTTCGCCGAGCTCACGTACGCGTCGAGGGTGAGCAGAGGCACCTTCTGGACAGCTCCGTTTCCTTTTTCGCACTCTGGTTCGCCGATTCGCCGTAGCCCGTGCGTAACCGCCACAGTAGCTCGTCGCCGTGGTCAACTCCGGCGACCAATAGGTAGCGGCGCCGCCGTATTCTTGCTCGCCGTGTCCGTGTGAGTCCGTAGCCACCCGTAGAACGCTCCCTCGTGCTGTAGATCGACGTGTCCGTGCTCGTCGCCGGCGACGGCCGACGCGCGCGTCCGCGACGCCGCGCTCCGGTCAAACCGGCCGCTGGGCCCACGCGCTTGTGTGGCTGCCAGCGTGGCCACGGGCCCCACCTGTCTGTGGCTGTGGCTAGCCCAGGGCTGAGTGAAAAACGTTCCCGTGCGATTTTTCTGAGAAATAAAAGAAAAGGCAGAAATGCAAATAAACTTGTAAAATCCATATCTTTTTGAATACTAATCGAAAAATTGCAAATAAGATATTAAAATGTTCAGAAAAATAAATGGAGTCTATTGATATAACTCACACATCCAAATAAATTGGTTGAATTGCTGTTTTATTAAATTACTTAAAATGGCAGAAAAGAGATGCAATTTGGGAAATTCATATCTTTTTAATTATAGATCAGAAAAATGCGAACTTGGTCTCAAAATGACCAGGGGAAGAAACTTTACATTTTTCATGACAATTTCATGTTGAAATGAATACTGGAAATAAATGTTTCTTGCCTCTTTGTAAAATGGCAGAAATGAATTGGATTTTGTGAAATTCATAACATTATGAAAATTGATCCAAAAATTAAGTGTGATATACCAAAATGTTCAGCAACAAAAGTACTTCAAGTTTCACTTAATTTTCAATCATGGATAAATAGATTTGGTGTTGTTTAAAATGAATTACTAAAATGGCAGCACTAAATCTAATATTGAAAATGCAATAACTTTTTATTGGATAATCAGAAAAATGTGTTTAATATGTCAAAATGCTCATAAAATTATGAACTAACCAGTAACCTCAAATTCATGCATGTTTGCATCATATTTTAGTACTGTACATTTGCAAAAATGTCTAATTCCATTAAGTTTAAATATGGGGATTATTCCAAATAATGCGATAAATATAATTGGGACTCCATTTAACTTGTTGGTCATGTTTAATACTTCTATGGTGCATTTAAAATGTCATATCATCATGTGCTTGTGCATTGCACTTGTTTTATATGGTGTGGTACTTGATTGTGTTTTCCGGTGTTCTTATACATCGATAGATCAAGCCAATACCTGTTCCCTCCTAATATCCATAGGATTACTTTGTTGGCCTGAGTTAAGTAACTATGTACTGTATATGCTTAGCCATGCTTAGTAAAATGCTTAGTTGTCCGGTGGATATTTCGTTGTTGGAATTGTTGACGGAATGTCCGGATGATGGTGGAGAAATGTGGATACTAATAATAAACATGCTTAAAGGCGGGGATGAGAGGCCACATGGATGTGGTGGGTTGTCTCATTCTCATCGCCTAATTGCGAGTTCTCCCCTTCGAAGCCAAGACCGAGCGTGCAACCATGCGTGGGGTATATGGAGCCCTCGTCGACCGACTAACTTGTGGCGGACTAGCCGAGGGTCCTCTAGTTTGGCTTTCCATTTGCGCGTGCATTGAAGATGGTGGCCCAGACTGAGATGAGGATGGTGGCGTCAGGAAAAATAAGTGACCGTGGGACAGGGTGTTGGAGGCACCTCTTGTCCTACCGCCACTGATGATCCTGGGTTAGTCTTAAGCGAGGTAAAGGTTGTAGCCGCGCCCACTCAGCCGGCTCTCCCTGGAAGAGAGCAAATGTACAGGCATGTACGGGTAATGAGCCGGACGGTACGCGTGGATAAGAAGCTAGAGCCCCTTCGGGACTCCGGCGACTTTCCCTTTGTACACCCCTGCAGGGTAAATCTTTTCGAAAAGCCGTGTCCACGGTTAAGGACGACTTGGTGCCGGATTCAGAGACCATAGAATAACTTGAACGGAATGATTAAAACCTGAGTACTAAAGGTACTACCAAGAATGCAAGGTTGACTTCCTCGAGGGTGATTCGGGGAGGTGCCTTAGTAGACAGGTGTGGTGATGGATGGTGGTTGTTGAAGATGATCAGAGGAAAAGAGTTTGCTTCTTACCCCCTTTGAAAATATTCTGATTAGTCGATGCCATGGAGTTATGTCTTTTATAAAGAAAACTAGCTTTATGCAAAACAGCCATACAACCTTTGAAAGCCAATCATCGAGCTAGTAGCTCTAATAATCTTGCAGAGTTCGTCGAACTCAACGTTGTTTATTTGATTTCAGAGGAGGAATTCTTCGACCTTGAAGGTGGGTTCTTTGTGGAAGTCGACGAGTAGTCTGGGGTTCCCAGGTGGCAGCTTGGGACATCTCGGACAGCTGGTGCTGGAATGTTTATCTGTAGGCCTCTTAGGCCGTAATTTGGATCTTGTTGTTAGAACAACTTAATTCGCTTCCGCTTGTTGTATTGTTGGGTCAGTGACCTCTGGTTGTAATATTCGCTATCTTTCTCTATTATAAGAGTTGAACTATAATGCTTTGAGTCGTAGAGTCTGTAATGTGCCAGTTGTTCCACAAGTCTTGATCTCTCTATTATGCATTGATAGTTGTGCCTGCGTTAAGGCATCAATCGGGGTGTTGCGTTGCCGATGATCCATTCCGAGCAACGCCTGCCAAAGGTTTTGGCCGGGGATTGGTAAACCCGTAACCTCCGTTTGTATCGCTTAACCGGTGACACACAGCATCACTGTATAGCAGTCGGGTCGGGGCGCCACAAGTTGGTATCAGAGCATGACTGCCTGTAGGAAACCCTTCTACTGGTCGATGTTGAGTCTAGTGTTGTGAAAATTATTTATAACCTAAAAATGAGTTGTGAAAACCATCTTAGGATTCTTTTTACTCCTTACCTGGTTACACTCTAATCTTGGAGCCATCTTACCTCTATTTGATTTACCGAGGTGTCTTGGCCGTTGTTCAAATTAGGGTCACGGGGTTGGGTTCCTATCCGTTCTGTGCTACTTCGTCAGTTGATTTACTTTTAGTAAATCTAACTTTTGAACTTCTCCTGTACAGATGGTTCGTTCCGGCTTGGTGGTTCGTTTGACTCGCTGCGAGGACACCCGCGGGTTTCCCGCCCTGCTCGCCGCCGCAGTGCACGGCCAGGATTGCCGTTGGTATCCCGAGTACGTGGTGTACCAGGAGTACCTTCCCCACCACCAGGGTCAGTTCTTCTGCGAGTGCCGCCTCCTGGATGATGAAGGGAATGCAGCGGAGTACATCTATGGAGGAGTGGGCCTCACCATGACACAAGCTGTGCATGAGGCTGCACACACCGCCCTCCACTTACCGTGGTTACAACCCCTACCTTGCTAGTGATGAGTCGGATTTCCGTCACTTTCCTGCTTCAGCACAGGGTGCAGAGGGTATCTATCACGCTGTGTACTCTGAGGGTGAGGGTGAGGAGGATAGTGCGCACCGCGCACTGATTGAGCTAGTCCGGGCCCTGGACCTCCGTGCCCGTCAGTGGTACACGTACGCGATCGCTTCACGCGAGAGTCACCGGGCCACTATGAGGGATCTGGAGCCGTACTTCCTCAGCGGGACGCTTCCTCGCGCAGCCCTTCGGCCCCGTCCGTTGGTGCTACCTGACGATATGCGCAGCACCCGAGTTGGGGGTACCGTGCCGTCTCCTGGACCCCTCCGTCAGCCTCGGGGTAGCCTCAACCTGCCGCCGTATGGCAATCAGCCTCAGAGTTCCCGCGAGTTCGACACCCACCCGTTCGCTTCCCGGCGAACTTCTGGGGAGGCTACTAGTTTCTTCTCGCCGAGTATCGAGGAGAGTACCTTGCCTTCCTGCGTGATGTGCAAGCTACTCAGTATCAGTATCAGTATCTAGTTGTTGCTTTATTTCTAAGGGAACTTTGTCATGTATCAGACTTGGTGACTTGTATCATCCGTACTTCCATTCTGTGTAACGGATACTAAAGCTTGTATGCTGGTACTCTTAAATATCACGTATGGATTGTATTACAGCTGGTGTATGTTGTATGCGTGTTTGGGTCCAAATATGCTGTCGCTAGTTGTTGGATGATACGTGAATGTCATGAATGTATGGCTGGTATTCCAAATAAGTTACTGCTTCTATCTCAACCATTTTTCGGAGGTAGATACTAATTGTGTCATTGTCAAATCTCCAGAATGGCTCGAGGAGGCCGCGGAGGCCGTGGAGGTCGCGGTAACCACGACGATGATGAGGATGATCTGCCGCCACCACCCTCGATGGCTCAGGTCTTGATGGCCATTGAGGAGAATCGTGGGCGCAATGAGCGCCTGTTGGAGCAGATAGTGCAGCAGAATGCACAGAGGAATGGCTGCAACACTCTCACTGAGTTCCTGCGCTCGCAGCCACCCACTTCGCTGATGCTAAGGAGCCACTGGAAGCTGATGACTGGCTTCGCGCTCTGGAGCGCAAGTTCTCCGCGCTGCATGTCCCAGTGGCTGAACAAGTCAACTTCGCCACCTACCTTCTGACAGGTGCAGCTGGCTGTTGGTGGGAAAGCCATGTGGCTTTGCTCCCAGCCAACCATGTCTTCACTTGGGCTGATTTCCGCACAGCCTTCCGTGCCGAGTACATTCCCCAGCCGATCATGGATTTGAAGAGGAGGGAGTTCCTGGACTTGCAACAGGGACGTATGGACCTCCGCACTTATGGTGGTCAGTTCAACCATCTCTCTCGTTACGCCCCTCGGGACGTGACCAATGATGCTGACAAGCAGGAGTTGTTCCGCAAGGGGCTTGCGCCGAGACTCCGCTATGAGTTGCTGCCCTTCAGGTTCCAGAACTATCAGGAGTTGTTCAACCAGGCTCTTACTCTTGAGCAGGGAAGGAAGGAGTTCGAGGCTTCCAAGAGGCCCGCACAGGGGGACCACCCGAGTTCCTCGAGTTCTGGGAACAAGAAGCGCAAGGTCTTCGTTCCCTATAGCGCGGTGCCGCGTGCTCCATTCATGCCGAGGGCCGCGGGATACAGGCCACCACCGCCGCGCCCCACTACTCCGACACTTGGGGCGAGCGGAAGTGGGTATCGCCCATCCGGACTTACCTGCTACACCTGTGGCCAGGCGGGCCACTACTCCAGGGAGTGCCCCCAGAAGACACATATTTCGGGGACACCTGCCGAGCCCCCGCCACTCCAGCTGGCAAGGCTGGCCCTAACGCGCGTGGTCGCCTGAACCACGTCTCTGCAGAAGAAGCTGAAGAGGACCCCGGAGTTCTCATGGGTGAGCTACGAATCAACAACAATCTTGCTACAGTTTTGTTTGACTCTGGAGCATCGCATTCATTCATTTCTATAGCATTTGCAAAAGATCACAACATACCGTTCGAGAAAATGATCCGTCCCTTGGTGATCGCCACTCCTGGCTCCAAATGGCAAACCGATGGGGTTACTCCTGAAGTCCAGATTACTATCGGTTATTACTCTTTTCCTTTCGCATTGGTAGCTCTGAGGTCAAGTGGCATTGATGTCATACTGGGCATGAACTGGCTAGCCAAATACCGGGCTAATCTCGACTGTGCTGCCAAGACCATCACCGTGACCACTTCTTCCGGCGACAGTGTTAAGTATTGGTCTGCACTATCAAGACCTCCATCTTCCGTCATACCCAACTCACCTGAGATCCTCCTTTGCTTTATGGAAGGCGAATCCCCTCCTGAAATACACGAAATACACGTGGTGTGTGACTTCCCGGATGTGTTCCCGGAAGATTTGCCTGGCATGCCCCCTGATCGATGTGTGGAGTTTGTCATAGAGTTGATGCCGGGTACTGCTCCGATTTCCAAGAAACCCTACCGTATGCCGGTGGAAGAGTTGGCTCTGTTGAAGGAGCACATTGATGAGCTGTTAGCGAAGGAGTTCATTCAGCCTAGCAGTTCACCTTGGGGTTGTCCGGTACTCTTTGTCAAGAAGAGGGATTCAACCGTTCCTCGTTTGGTCTCCGATTATAGGCCGTTGAATGCGGTGACAATCAAGAACAAGTATCCTATTCCCCGGATCAATGATCTGTTAGATCAGTTAGCTGGTGCAACAGTATTCTCCAAGATGGATCTGAGGTCAGGGTACCATCAGATAAAGATCAGAAAGGAGGATATCCCAAAGACGGCCTTCGTTACTCGCTATGGCCTATATGAGTATACTGTCATGTCCTTCGGTCTCACCAATGCTCCAGCTACCTTCATGAGGCTCATGAACTCTGTCTTCATGGATTATCTCGACAAGTTCGTCGTCGTCTACATCGATGACATCCTCGTTTATTCTAAAACCGACGAAGAGCATGATGAACACCTTCGGTTGGTTCTGACACGACTTCGTGAACACCGTCTTTATGCCAAGTTCTCCAAGTGTGAGTTCTGGTTGGACAAACTTGTCTTCCTTGGCCATGTGATATCCGCTAATGGTGTGGCGGTCATTCCCGACAAGATTCAATCTATTCTGGATTGGAAAACTCCAATGTCAGTCAAGGACATTCGTAGCTTTCTCGGATTGGCGGGTTACTATCGCCGATTCATCGAAGGTTTCTCCAAGATAGCCAAGGCCCTCACTGACCTTCTCAAGAAGGGTACCAAGTTCGTATGGACGGACAAAGCTGAAGAGAGCTTCAAAACACTGAAAGCCAAACTCACGTCTGCTCCTGTGCTCGTCCTGCCGGACACCAGCAAGGAATTCGTCGTATTGTGACGCCTCCCTGCAAGGCTTGGGTTGTGTATTAATGCAAGAGGGCCATGTGGTGGCGTATGCTTCCCGCCAACTTAAGCCGCATGAGCACAATTACCCTACTCATGATCTGGAACTTGCCGCTGTTGTTTATGCTCTGAAGCAGTGGAGACCATACCTGTTTGGTAACAGTTGCGAGATTTTCTCGGATCATAAGAGTCTGAAGTACCTCTTCACACAGCCAGATTTAAATCTCAGGCAGAGGCGTTGGTTAGAGTTAATCAAGGACTATGATGTGAGTCTGAACTATCAACCCGGCAAAGCCAACGTCGTGGCTGACGCGCTAAGTCGGAAGTCCTATTGCAACAATCTGATGATTGAAGAGGCTCAACCTGCTCTTTGTAAGGAGTTCGCCCGTTTGAACCTGGAAATTGTTCCCTCCGGCTACCTTGCCAATCTGGAGATCAAGTCTACTCTCGAAGACCAGATTAAGGATGCTCAAAAGCAGGATGAGGGTATCCTTCATATCAAGGAGAACATCGCTAGCGGGAAGGCCAAATGTTTCACAGAGGATGAATCCGGAGCCGTTTACTTTGGTGACCGTCTGGTAGTGCCAAAGAACCGGAATTTGAGGGAGCTGATCCTCCAAGAAGCTCATGAATCACCTCTCTCCATTCATCCCGGTAGTACCAAAATGTACCAAGACCTCCGACAACGATTCTGGTGGACTCGTATGAAACGGGAAGTCGCCAAGTATGTTGCTGAATGCGACACCTGTCGTAGGGTAAAGGCTGAACATCAAAGGCCTGCCGGCACTCTTCGCCCTATTGCAGTCCCTGAGTGGAAATGGGATGAAATTGGTATGGATTTCATTACTGGACTGCCGAAGTCTCCTAAGGGAAATGATGCCATCTGGGTAATCATTGATCGGTTATCAAAAGTGGCTCACTTCCTCCCTGTTCGTGTTAACATCACCGCTGCTAAGTTGGCAGATCTGTATGCTTCTAGGATCGTCGTACTTCACGGCGTTCCCAAGAAGATAATCTCTGATCGTGGAAGTCTGTTCACCTCCAGGTTCTGGACTAGTTTCCAACAAGCCATGGGAACCCGTCTCAACTTCAGCACCGCTTTCCACCCTCAAACTGACGGTCAGACCGAAAGGGTGAACCAGGTTCTGGAGGACATGCTTAGGGCATGTGTAATCTCCTTTGGCAAAGATTGGGAGAAGTACCTCCCCTTCGCAGAGTTCTCCTACAACAATAGCTTTCAAGCTAGTCTGGGTATGGCCCCATTCGAGGTTCTGTATGGAAGACAATGCCGAACTCCGCTAAATTGGTCCGAGACCGGAGAGAGGGCGCTTTTTGGTCCAGATGTATCAATGAAGCTGAAGAGAAGGTGAGAATCATACGAGAGAATCTGAAGATTGCCCAGTCTAGGCAGAAGAGTTACTATGACAAGCATCACCAGGAGATTCATTATGAAATTGGTGATAAGGCGTATCTTCGCGTCTCTCCACTTCGTGGCATTCGCCGCTTCGGGATCAAGGGAAAATTGGCCCCTCGCTATGTTGGCCCTTTCACCGTTCTGGCCAAGCGAGGAGATCTTTCTTATCAGTTGGAGTTACCGGTCATATTCCCAAATGTGCATGATGTGTTTCATGTATCCCAACTTCGCCGTTGTTTCAAGGATCCTATTCATGGAGTCAATTATGAGGAGCTGGATATCCAGGAAGATCTCACTTATCGCGAGCATCCTATTCGTATCCTGGATGAAGCAGAAAGGAAGACTCGTAACAAGACCACCAATTTCTTCAAGATTCAGTGGTCTAACCATTCCGAGGAAGAAGCAACCTGGGAACGGGAGTCTAGTCTTCGTGAGGAGTATCCCGACTTCCTTCCGCAATCTTAGAATCTCGGGACGAGATTACTGTAAGGGGGGTAGAATTGTAACAGCCACACTTTTGGTACTGTAAAATTTGAACCAAATTTTCACTTTTCTGTTCATGCATGCATCATGGCATCATTGGTTCTAGTTCTCAAGTTAAAGCAAAGTGTTGAAAACAAATTGGAACAAATGGAAACAAGGGCACCAATTAAATTAGATCCTTGCAATTCCAAATGTGCTTGTTTCTGGCAAACACAATTCAAATAAACTTCCATATTTGTCAAGGAAGTTCCAAGAGTTCAAAATGAATACTTGCACTTGCTTTAAAAATTATAAAGTAATTCCAAATTGAAATTAACCAAAAATGCCTTAATACAACTCTATGAACAAATGTTGCTCAAAACATTTTATTTGGCAAAACCAATTTTTGTGGTGCTTCCACCTGTTATGGGAAGGCTACATGAATTTTCTCAGATTTTTATAAAATGTTTAAAAGCCTCAATTAAATTCTGGAAATGCTACTAGATTTATAAAAGAAACAGAAAAGGGCTTCTTTGTAAATAGAAAAATTCAGCCAGGGGGTTTTCAGAAGATTGTCATCTTCTTCGTGCTGTAGCGACCGAGCCATGGCTCGCGTCGCACCAGCTCGCCGCCGAGCCCTCCCCTGCCCGTCGCGGACCTCTGCGAGGAGGATAAGGTCGCCACCGAGGCGTGCAATCTCTCTCCCCCCAGATATTTTCGCTCCCTCACTCCCTCTGCTCTCTCTCCACTGAACCCTAGACGCCATGGCCGCCGTGCTCGCCGCCGGCGATTGAGAGCCCGCGGAGCAGATCGAAGCACACCGCCGCCTTCGCCGCGTCTCCCTCTCCCTCCCCGTGCAAGGAATCGAGAAGGGAAGCCCGGGATCGCCGCCGCATTGCCGTCTTCTTCCTCTCCGGCCGCCGGACGCCGATCAAGCTCGCCGTCGTCTCTGACCTCCTCCTTCTTCGCCGAGCTCACGTACGCGTCGAGGGTGAGCAGAGGCACCTTCTGGACAGCTCCGTTTCCTTTTTCGCACTCTGTTTCGCCGATTCGCCGTAGCCCGTGCGCAACCGCCGCAGTAGCTCGTCGCCGTGGTCAACTCCGGCGACCAATAGGTAGCGGCGCCGCCGTATTCTTGCTCACCGTGTCCGTGTGAGTCCGTAGCCACCCGTAGAACGCTCCCTCGTGCTGTAGATCGACGTGTCCGTGCTCGTCGCCGGCGACGGCCGACGCGCGCGTCCGCGACGCCGCGCTCCGGTCAAACCGGCCGCTAGGCCCACGCGCTTGCGTGGCTGCCAGCGTGGCCACGGGCCCCACCTGTCTGTGGCTGTGGCTAGCCCAGGGCTGAGTGAAAAACGTTCCCGTGCGATTTTTCTGAGAAATAAAAGAAAAGGCAAAAATGCAAATAAACTTGTAAAATCCATATCTTTTTTAATACTAATCCAAAAATGGCAGTTGAATTGCTATAACTCACACATCCAAATAAATTGGTTGAATTGCTGTTTTATTAAATTACTTAAAATGGCAGAAAAGAGATGCAATTTGGGAAATTCATATCTTTTTAATTATAGATCAGAAAAATGCGAACTTGGTCTCAAAATGACCAGGGGAAGAAACTTTACATTTTTCATGACAATTTCATGTTGAAATGAATACTGGAAATAAATGTTTCTTGCCTCTTTGTAAAATGGCAGAAATGAATTGGATTTTGTGAAATTCATAACATTATGAAAATTGATCCAAAAATTAAGTGTGATATACCAAAATGTTCAGCAACAAAAGTACTTCAAGTTTCACTTAATTTTCAATCATGGATAAATAGATTTGGTGTTGTTTAAAATGAATTACTAAAATGGCAGCACTAAATCTAATATTGAAAATGCAATAACTTTTTATTGGATAATCAGAAAAATGTGTTTAATATGTCAAAATGCTCATAAAATTATGAACTAACCAGTAACCTCAAATTCATGCATGTTTGCATCATATTTTAGTACTGTACATTTGCAAAAATGTCTAATTCCATTAAGTTTAAATATGGGGATTATTCCAAATAATGCGATAAATATAATTGGGACTCCATTTAACTTGTTGGTCATGTTTAATACTTCTATGGTGCATTTAAAATGTCATATCATCATGTGCTTGTGCATTGCACTTGTTTTATATGGTGTGGTATTTGATTGTGTTTTCCGGTGTTCTTATACATCGATAGATCAAGCAGTCGGGGTTTCTCCACAATACCCTGACGACCCGTATTACCAGCCTGCTGAACAAGGCAAGCGTAATCCCCCCTCTGAGCATGTCTCCTCCTATGTTTTCCGCAAATATTTTCTCCACTATATTATTGCATGCGGTTCCAAATGTCAATTTGGTTGGATTAGAGTATCCTATAGTTGCATTATGTTTCCGATGCCAATACCTGTTCCCTCCTAATATCCATAGGATTACTTTGTTGGCCTGAGTTAAGTAACTATGTACTGTATATGCTTAGCCATGCTTAGTAAAATGCTTAGTTGTCCGGTGGATATTTCGTTGTTGGAATTGTTGACGGAATGTCCGGATGATGGTGGAGAAATGTGGATACTAATAATAAACATGCTTAAAGGCGGGGATGAGAGGCCACATGGATGTGGTGGGTTGTCTCGTTCTCGTCGCCTAATTGCGAGTTCTCCCCTTCGAAGCCAAGACCGAGCGTGCAACCATGCGTGGGGTATATGGAGCCCTCGTCGACCGACTAACTTGTGGCGGACTAGCCGAGGGTCCTCTAGTTTGGCTTTCCATTTGCGCGTGCGTTGAAGATGGTGGCCCAGACTGAGATGAGGATGGTGGCGTCAGGAAAAATAAGTGACCGTGGGACAGGGTGTTGGAGGCACCTCTTGTCCTACCGCCACTGATGATCCTGGGTTAGTCTTAAGCGAGGTAAAGGTTGTAGCCGCGCCCACTCAGCCGGCTCTCCCTGGAAGAGAGCAAATGTACAGGCATGTACGGGTAATGAGCCGGACGGTACGCGTGGATAAGAAGCTAGAGCCCCTTCGGGACTCCGGTGACTTTCCCTTTGTACACCCATGCAGGGTAAATCTTTTCGAAAAGCCGTGTCCACGGTTAAGGACGACTTGGTGCCGGATTCAGAGACCATAGAATAACTTGAACGGAATGATTAAAACCTGAGTACTAAAGGTACTACCAAGAATGCAAGGTTGACTTCCTCGAGGGTGATTCGGGGAGGTGCCTTAGTAGACAGGTGTGGTGATGGATGGTGGTTGTTGAAGATGATCAGAGGAAAAGAGTTTACTTCTTACCCCCTTTGAAAATATTCTGATTAGTCGATGCCATGGAGTTATGTCTTTTATAAAGAAAACTAGCTTTATGCAAAACAGCCATACAACCTTTGAAAGCCAATCATCGAGCTAGTAGCTCTAATAATCTTGCAGAGTTCGTCGAACTCAACGTTGTTTATTTGATTTCAGAGGAGGAATTCTTCGACCTTGAAGGTGGGTTCTTTGTGGAAGTCGACGAGTAGTCTGGGGTTCCCAGGTGGCAGCTTGGGACATCTCCGGGACAGCTGGTGCTGGAATGTTTATCTGTAGGCCTCTTAGGCCGTAATTTGGATCTTGTGGTTAGAACAACTTAATTCGCTTACGCATGTTGTATTGTTGGGTCAGTGACCTCTGGTTGTAATATTCGCTATCTTTCTCTATTATAAGAGTTGAACTATAATGCTTTGAGTCGTAGAGTCTGTAATGTACCAGTTGTTCCACAAGTCTTGATCTCTCTATTATGCATTGATAGTTGTGCCTGCGTTAAGGCATCAATCGGGGTGTTGCGTTGCCGATGATCCATTCCGAGCAACGTCTGCCAAAGGTTTAGGCCGGGGATTGGTAAACCCGTAACCTCCGTTTGTATCGCTTAACCGGTGACACACAGCATCACTGTATAGCAGTCGGGTCGGGGCGCCACATCCATGACTAGATCTAGCATGTTCTTATTTTAACTTCATGTCATGATACTTAATGCTATGCTCTGATTTATCTTAATTACTAAGGTGTTATGATTTAGTTCGCATCTTGGTGGAGTATAAGAGAGATTAATAAACAAAAGATCTCTATGTTAGGACGTGATGCCCATATAATTAGTAACTTGTCATGAAACCTTTATGTTGCAATCTCATATGTTAATTCTAGTATTCCAATGTCTACCACTTTATTAAAGAGAGAGTGCATTTGTGAAACCATGAACCCCAAAACAATACAAAACCCAAAAATATCATCCATCATTGCTTCCACCATCCTTGCATATTTATTTATCATCATTGCATATTTATTTACTGTTTTGCATTCATTTTATCTTGATATCATTCTCACACCTTGTGCTTGACAACCACTTGGTGAGGTTGAGGGCCAAAACAATTTACTTTATTTGTAGGTTTTCAAGAGAAGGATAAGAAGATAAATTTTTCACTACTGATTCCCCGAGAGTTCGATATTAAACCCTCGAGTCACCCCTCGTGGGGAAAACCTTCTTTCCTATACTACACACTCTGCACTTGGAGTCTCAACCTAACCCATATTCTTTTGCCGCAGGTAACTACGTCAAGGGCCATCAAGACAGTTTTCTGGCGCCGTTGCCGGGGAATCATTGCTGTAAAGGTTTATCCAAGGGTATCTCACAACAAAGTCAACTTCATCACCAAATTGTGCAAACACCTAAGCTTGGGGAGGTTGCACCTACGTGAGCATCATCTTATCCATCTTTACCTTCAAAGCATTTTATTTTGTTTTGTTATTGTCTTGCATATCATATTTATATTTCGGTTTGCATTTTTATTTTCAGTTTTGCATTTTGTGTTGCATTTGTTATTTCGGTTTGCATTGTTTAGTATCATTTTATTTTCAGTTTTCATCTAAAAACATAAAATCCATAAAAACTAGTGTTGTTTTTAATATGTATGCTACGCTATGGAGGAAGGTTATGTCAAAACTATGGGAGCTTACTATGAATATCGATCAACCAAAGAAGAAAATAGAATGCTTGAATTGATTGAACATCTTAATGATATGGCCACTGAGTTTTGTGAATTACATAATATAACTTGCTGCTTTAGAAAAGACTATAAACACTCTCTCTATCAATGTAAGTATAATAGTGATCCTATTATTGCTTCTTATCAAGAGTGTAAATTTGCATGCCATGATATAGAACAAGTTGAGAAATATATTGCTTATGTTGCAGCTCATGAGATAGCCTTTCTTATTGATAATTTTTTTGCAACTAGTCATGAAGCTCGTGTAATGAAAGGACACATTTCTATTCTTCTCCAACTTTGCAAAAAGGAATTCAGTGATAATGTTTATGTTAAAGAAAGAATTCTTGCTTCCATGGAAAGTACTAATATTTTGCAGGAAGAGGATGATGAAAACATAAACTTGGAAGAGGAAGTATGTGAAGAGGAGATTGAAATGGATGTGCTCCAACCTAAGCTTGGGGAAGAGCTGGATCTCCCAACTTCACCATCAACATTTGATAATAGCACTCAAACTCAAAAATCTTTTGTTATTTATGAGAATCCATGTTATGATGAGTGTCAAACTGAAAATTCTATGGTCCTATATGATAACCCATGGTATTATGATGAAACTAATAATGCTCCTTTATTTTTCAATGCTGCTAGTGAACTTATTGATGATAATGAGGAGTGTTGCTTAAATATGCTATATGATAATGCTTTAGATGATGGTCCTATGCTTATTGATAATCCTCCATGTTTAGAAGTTGTTACTTATTTATGTCAGGATGAAAATGATATACTTGCGGTTTGTGATGGTACTCTTACTCATGAGAGTCCTACTTTGTTCTTGAACTCTCCTACTTACACCATAGAGGAGAAATTTGCTTATGTTGAGAAATACTTATGTGATTTGCAACTATCTTTAGTTCCAAATCTTTGTTGCAATCATGATAGTAAACTTGATATTGATCTTATTAACTATTTTGAAAGAGGGAAGCATGCTAATAAATTCCATAATAAATTTAATAATCCTCTTTATGTGCCTAAATTATCTAAGTTGAATGATTCTTGTGGTTATATGGTTGAATTTATTTCTACTACTTGCAACTATTATGAAAGAGGAGGTGATAAGAACCCTCTTTATGTTACTAATAATTATATGCTGTAAGTAAATATTGTTAATATGCATTGGGAAACTTCTATTTATGGTGATTCATTCATATACAAAATGCCAGTGCATAGAAAGAAAGTTAGACTTCGTTGTTATTACTTTTGTGTTTTGTTTTTCTCACAACTAGAGTTCAACTTGACTATTATTTTGATTGGTTTGAGAACACCATGGGATCCTGGTATTATGCATGAACACTTTCCAAGGAAGAGGGACACACCAGTATAAGTTCCCTCATGAGCTTCGTCCACAATAAATATCAAGTAAGAAGCCTAGCTACATGGCTATAAAGAAAGCGCTTTACGGGAGGCAACCCGGTTGTTTTTATTTTTGATTTTCTTTGTGTCCTCTTGCTGTAACAAGAGACTTAGTTTTTAGTTTTGTTTCTGGAATTTTTAATAAAGTGCCAAGTTTTACCTATTTTGGTTTGAAAAATTTGCTATTTGCATTTGGAGATTTTATTCTAGCACGAATCTGTGCACGGTATGATTTTTAATTCCTATTCTGGAACTCCGAATGAGCTTATATTTGAACTGTAGTTGCAACTTTTCATCCTCTGTAAGCATGAATTTTTTCAGAATTTTTAGACATATTTAAGTAGGGTAGAAAAATATGTTTTTCTGCTGCTATTTTTCTGGACAGATTCTGTCCTATTTTGTTTGATGCATTCTTTGAACTTTGAACTTGAATCTTTTTGATCCAATGAGTTTATAAGTAGGCATACAACATTATACACTTTCTGGACATTCATAAGAATTTTTGTTTAAGGATTTTATGCAGTAAGTAATTCGTTTGTCTATCACTACTAATGTCGTCCCACAGAAAAGAAATGGGAGAAACGCTGTTTTGAAGTTTTTTCACAGGGATTAGAGGAGATGCACCAAGAGCTATCCAAGGATGGTGAAGACCATAAGCTTGGGGATGTGAAGACAACCCCACTGGACCAACACACTATCGGTTTGCACACGTCTAACTTCTGTTTTTCGATCAATGCACTTTATCGCATAAACTTGGATCGTCTTTTATTTGCTTTTTATTTCGGTTTGATTTTTGTTTGTCTTGAGACCACCACTATCATTTATATTGAGAGAGCTACTGGAAATTTGGGTTGAATTAAGTTGGATGCTATTAAAAAGATTGGGAAAGGGATGTTTGAGTTGATTCAAAAAGATACATATAGTTGCATGATTCATATGCTTTTAATGAATATTAATTTACAAGTGTTTTATCAAGAGCTATCTTTTATTCATGTTTTGATGCTGAATGTTACTTTACTTTGTTTAATATGGATTGGTTAGTTCTATGGACACTTATGCATGCATTTAGACGGTCAACTTTTCCCTCTTGCTAGCCCAAAAATTCCAACAAGTAGAAACTTGTTTTCCAACACCTTCAACCAAAGTTTTTCCAGTGAGTCCACCATATCTACCTATTAGCTTTATGCTATTCCGACTATGTTTATCATGTTATTTTGTATTATCTATACTTCTGGATTAAAATGCTTATGTTATTGATTGTTATGGGAAAAGTTGGTTAAAGAGCTCTCACGAACTTGATGCACACCTTACTTTTATTGCACTTAATAAACACGACCCATTGTGATTAAAATTATGAAGTTGTGAGCTTGACAAGAGTCTTGGTTGGGAGTTAGCTCATATATGCTATCACATGGCAAGCTTTCAACGTGCTCTTTATATTTTGTTGATATCATGTACTTTTGTTTATGGATGCTTATCATGGTGCCAAATAAATGTGGAAACTTAGTGAGTTTAATGAGTTTCTATAAATGGCTAGAAATACGCATGGGCCGCTAATCTAAGCCATGCATCATTCATGGTGGAAATTTACTTACATGCTATGGTGAACCTTCAGGGATGCACCCCACAATAAAAAGCTATACCAATAGTAAATAAAAAGGGTGTGGAGATTGTTCATTTTGTTTGTTTGTCTTGTCATTTTGACATGGGCTTGTTCCATGTCCTGAGGCAAGAGGTACCCCAGTTGACGCTCTTGATGACGCTATTATACTTACAATGACCTTTACTTGAACTTGCTTTGTGTCCCAAGTTGAGTAACACCATGGCGTAGGTACTCGTATTCACGGGGCATGAGACATTCAACCCATACTTTGTCAAGCACACTACTCATATTTGCTTTCACTTTAAACTTTAACCATTCAAGATGATATGATAGGGGTAATGAGAGCTTGACACCAATGAATACCACATTGCAAACATTAACTTAAGTAGAAGCATTTGGAAGTTGGATGAAACTTATTCATGTTTTACCTCTACTCATTTATATATCTTTCCAAAGTGTCCACCTTTTATATTCAGATTTATAAGAATACTCTATGACCATTATAGGATGTTTTTACTTTTCATTATGCATACATTTGGTCCATAGTACTTTCTTCTATGTTACACTTTGTGAATTATCATTGAACATCCTTACATTGAATATTTGATATCACTTCATAATCTATCTTGTATATTGCTACTCCTTTGAAGAATGAATCATTTGACTCTATGTAGCAATAGTAATCATCTTTGATATCCTTTGATAGTATTAAATTGCAAAGTCCATGTTAGTTTTATCACCTTCATACTCGAGGACGAGTATAGGTTAAGCTTGGGGATGTTGATGCATGTAAAATGCATACATGAACTTTGCATTATATTACTTATATTTCAATCATATTTGCATCATATAAGGGTTATATCATTGTTTTATATTGATTTTGGGAATATTTCATTGTTTCCCTATTTTTCTGGAATTAACCCTGTACAGGCAGAAAACCCTATTTTCTATATTTTGATGTTTCAGAGACCCGAACGACGTCCAAATGACCTGGAAATTTACGAGCATCAGTTTTTGGAAGGAACAAAGCGTGGGAGCGAAGGAAGCGAACAAGCGGAGGCCCGAGGGCCAAGATGAGTGGGCCCACGCGGCTAGATTCCTTGGCCGCGTGGGACCCATCATCTGGGGCCTCGTGGCTCCGTTGCCGTCGATCTTTTTTCCCGAGCCTCCGTCTTGACCTAAAAACGACTATAAAAATAGTCCCCGACGCACTTCGGAAAGGAGCGCCGCAGAAACATAGAAACCACGAAACAGAGACCTGGAGTTGCAGATTGGAGGGGGAAAACTCCGGCGGGGCGCTGCTGGCGTGGTCTCCATCTTCTCCAACGACTTCTCCACCGTCTCCATGATGAAGAGGGAGTAGTCCACCCCTGGACTATGGGTTTGTGGAAGTAACTTATTGTGGGGACCCCGGACTAGCTGTCCGAAATACCCGATTATGCTTAACACAACGATCCCGTGATCAGTCTGTCGTTGCACATAATCCGAATTGGATACCAAAGTTTACATCCATTACAATACCGAATTAAAAGTCTTACATAAATGGTCATTTAGACCAAGTCTTACATAGGTGCCTTCATGGGCCAAACCAAAATATCAGCGGAAGCTACGGCGTAGTAGACATCAGATTCTAACGATGACAACCCGACAGGCAGCTGACTGGTGGAGATCCTTAGTTGGCGTAGAAGTCGCCATACTCCTGCTCGGCGTAGTGCTCCTCCTCGTAGTCTGGCTAGGTCAATAGCCAGGGACGAAACCAATATGAGTACATTTGAATGTACTCGCAAACTACCCCAACATGAGTATGCACTAGTTTTATTTTAGTTGACAACTTTTACTTATTTAAAACATCTCTATATCTTTATTGAAAAAGGTAAGAAGAGTTTTATAACTATCTTTGAAGAAGTCACCATTTTTATCTGTTTCTCCAAAACTCCTCCTTTTTCCGACCATAGCCCGTCATGGTCCACTTTCATCCAACCACCTCATACCGATCCGTTGGTGGTGTAGGAACATTCTCCACTTCATTTTTCTTTTTAAAACTCAAAGTCTTTTTAAAAACTTGCACAAGGTCTTAGGACAGTCTCCCAATTGTCCATATCCGAGGACTCGGCTATTCGAATAGTTTTTAACACTCTGCAGAGGTAGCACGCTTTTAGCCCACATCCATCCGGCAACTCATCGTGTCTGCCACGTCTCGCCATACCAGGTGTATGCGAAGTAAGCCGCCGGCCATAGCCTCTTATTTGCTCATGCTAGTATAGGATCCTTCCCATATGACACTTTCCATCGACACCCAGTCCAGTTTCCCGTCAGAAACCCTAAGTGTGAGGACTCATAGTTTTGTCCGGCGGTTTATGGTGGAACCTTCTATCCTCCCCACCATCTTGTGTGAGGACCCGGGTCAGGGGTAGGTCCTCGGACCATCCCCTCATGCATAACGGAGTCATCTCCGTTGATGAGGTATCCCATACTAATAAGAGCAAACTACATGACTAAGCCTTTTCCCATATATGGTAGATGTGGTCGCACAGGGTAAGATTGGTCGCCATAGTACTAGGACATTGTGCATTTTTCATAAACATCACCATTTTCCACTTCTCCATTCCAACACCGACATCTCGGCATTTCATAAACTCATAAGTAATTGCAAAGGAGTTTTGAACAAACCATATTTGTTTTTCCCATCCTATAGTTTGATATAACTATCTTATATTTCTACATAGGTGGCAAAATAGTTTCCATATACTTTTGAAATGGGTTTTATAAATCGTGCTTTGAGAGTAAAACATGTTATGAAGTATATGCATATGTTTGTAGTGCAAGCTCAGAGAATAGCTTGCCTTGCTTGGCAAAGTGATCTTGCTCTTGTTCTTCAATTTCAGCAAACTCTCCTTCCTCGATATATCCGACAACGTTCTCGTCTAATCAATAAACAAACAATGCAAACAATCACTAAGCTATACAAGCAATCATCTCAACACAACAATCATGAACATCACACATAGCTACTGCACACATCAAACCATACAATTTGGTTTCAAAATAATTGAATTAAACATCATTTAATTATGTTTAAAATTATGGCAGAAACTTGTTGATCATGTTTAATTCAATAACTTGAGTTCTGTTGGTCACAAAAATACAAACTAAAATTCTATGGAAAGCTACTGATATGTAGAAGACAACACAATTTGAGTTGGTCCAATTGGAGTTACTAAACTCCCTACACATTTGTTTGAATCCAGTAACTTAATAATCAAGTTTTGGCTACCATTTAAATTCTGTTGCTTCAAAAATTAAATCCTTTTAGGGGTAACTAAACATGACTAAATGTGACCTAAAAAAATTGGTCCTAATTCATTTGGGTTAACCCTTTAACATAATTAAATGTTTGAGTGCAGAAGGGTGTTTAAACTTCAACTTAATACTAAACAAATACTACTGCACAATTAATTCTACAAAAATTAGGGAAGCTAATACAAGGCAGTACTAAGCTAACAAAATTGGTTTGGAATTATTTGGACTAACAGAGTATCAGAAACAAACAAGTTTAGAATTTAAACCTTCTGTAGTATTTTTAATAATACTTTTTATTTATTTAATTAAATGGAATGAATCCAATTGGGTTGGTTAAACATTTTAATAAGCTTTCCAGAACAATTGAGTTTGATTTATTTGGATTCCTAAATCTTGAGATATTGAATTTACACATTCATATCAGTACTGAAAATTTCAGAGAATTTAAATTAGGAAAATCCACTGTTGTGGATAATGTTGAAATTGCTGACATGGGGGACCTACTGGTCAGCGGCACAGTGCACGCGGGGAAATTAATAAAACCCTGACGAGCGGGGCCCGCTCGTCAGTCTCTCTCTCTCTCTAATCGAAACGGTATGCTACCGTTGGATGGAGATCCAACGGCCCGCAACGAAACCATCGGCGATGACCATTTCTGGGCGGCGCCGTGGCTCCGGCGACGGCGAGGTTGGGAAAAACCTCACCTAGAGGGCTCGGGAAGGCTTGGCGACGACGCGAATCGACGGCGGCGGCGTGGGGAGAGCTTCTGGCCGAGTCCTGCTTGCTGGGACGGAGCACAGCGTCCACGGCGAGCTTCTGAACTTCGCACGGGCACGGAAGCAACTCCGGCGAGCTCCCTACGGCGTTCCTGTGCACGAACCAGAGGGGAAACGATGCGCGTGAGTGTGGTGAAGTTGGGCAAGCAGAGCAGAGGGGTTGGAGGGGAGAAAGGTGCAGCGAGGCGCTGCGGCCACGACGGACCTCGACGGCGGCAGAGCTTCGGCGGGGCACGCCCTCCTGGCGGCTCACGGTGAAATTTGGAGAGGGGGAGCGAGGGAGTGGGATGGTGTGCTGCTTCCAGAGGGGTGCGGGGTGGTTTTATAGCGTGGGAGCCGGCGTATCGTGGACGGGGCGCACGGCCGTGTCCATGGCGCACCGGCGATCCTTCGGCTCGAACTCGAGGCAGTGGTGCACGAGGCGTGGCGCTGCGTGGTCGAGCGGGGTCCGGGCACGTTCTAGAAGGCGCTGGCCGAGCCGTACGTGTCGGGGAGCAGCGAGCTGGGCCAATTTGGGTCGGCGACGGCGAGCTCGCCACGGCGACGCTGGGGTGGATTCGAGGCGAGGGAGTGCGTAAGTGCTCTCCTCTGCGGCGCCACGGCTGCAGAGGCACGGGAGCGAGGGAGAGCGCGGCAAAGGGGGCCTGGGGAGCGCGGAAACGACGGGGCACGGTCGCGGCGACACGGCGACGGTGACGGGGAGGTGGGGGTAGGAGACGACGACGTTTTCGCCGAACGCCCCCTGGACTTTCTTTTCCTTTTACAACTAGGTCCTTCTGCTTCTTTTTCTTCTTTTCAAAACCAGCAGCATTTCTAGGATTTAATTAGGGCACTAAACATTTATAAAAATTCAAGAAAATTTGTGAAGCCTTCCCATAGCATGCAGAAGTTCACAAAAATTGGCTTTACAAAATAAAATGTTTTGAATCATTTTCTTTCATAGGGTTTTAATTATGGCATTTTGTTTTATTTCAATTGTTTTTACTTTTGAATTTTAAAATAGGTGTAAAATATTATTTGGAAGAGATAAGTGATAAGGATGTAAATGAGAGGTTTCAATAACATTCCTCTGAATTTTGTTTGGAACATTATTGAGTTTCTTATTTGTCACTTTTATTTTTCTTGTTTCACTTTTGCTTTTGCATTTTCTTTCTATTAATTCAAGCAAACAAGCAACACAAGCAACAAGAATTAATTACCACAAGCAACAATTGACAAACAACACATAAAATCAACAAAAGTTTTTGTTGGCTCTCATTTTTGGAATAATAATACTGATTAATATTTTTGGGATGTTACAATCCTTCCCCCCTTAGAATAAATCTCGTCCCGAGATTTGCTAGGCCTGGGTACTAAAGAGGTCTGGAAATTCGCTTCGAAGATAATCTTCGCGTTCCCAAGTTGCTTCTTCTTCAGAGTGGTTAGTCCACTGGACTTTGTAAAACTTGATCGCACGTCTTCGGGTAACACGAACATCTTCTTCGAGAATTTTGAGGGGTCTCTCACGATAAGTCAGGTCTTGGTTCAGGTCGATGGAGAGGTGGTCGATGTTTTTGAAAACATCAGGCTGGTCAGGAACTTCAAGACACTTCCGGAGCAAGGAAATGTGGAAGACATCATGATAATCTCCTAACTCCTGGGGCAATTCCAGCTGATAGGATACTTCTCCTCGACGAGCAATGACCTTGAAGGGTCCAATATACCTTGGCGCTAATTTTCCTTTGACATGGAAACGCTGCATTCCTTTGAGGGGTGTCACTCGGAGATAAACATAATCTCCGACGTTGAAGGTGAGGTCACGGCGCTTGGTGTCAGCGTAACTCTTCTGACGGGATTGGGCAGTTTTGAGGCGTTCACGAATAAGCTGAACTTGCTCTTCAGCTTCACGGAGGGTATCTGGTCCGAACAATTTGCTTTCTCCGGTATCGGACCAATTCAGGGTGTACGACACTTCTTGCCGTAAAGGGCTTCAAAAGGGGCCATTTGCAGACTGGACTGATAACTGTTGTTGTACGAGAACTCTGCAAACGGAAGACAATCTTCCCACTTGGAACCATAGGATAGAACACATGCGCGAAGCATGTCCTCCAATATCTGGTTCACTCGCTCAGTTTGGCCATCGGTCTGGGGATGATAAGCTGTGCTAAATGCTAACTTGGTTCCGAGGGCTTCATGAAGGGATTTCCAGAATCTTGAGGTGAATTGCGTGCCTCTATCAGATACAATCTTCTTAGGCACACCATGCAGGCTCACTATTCTGGAAATATACAGGTCTGCTAACTGAGCTCCGGTATGAGTGGTCTTGACAGGAACAAAGTGGGCAACCTTGGTCAGTCGATCAACGATGACCCAGATTGAATCATGGCCTCGGTTGGATCTTGGAAGTCCGGTAATAAAATCCATTCCAATCTCATCCCACTTCCACTCGGGAATTTTCAAAGGTTGAAGCAATCCAGCGGGTCGCTGATGTTCAGCCTTAACTCGCTGGCAGATGTCACACTTGGCTACGAAAGAACCAATCTCTCGCTTCATTCCATGCCACCAAAATCTTTCTCGAAGGTCTTGGTACATTTTGGTTCCGCCGGGGTGGATTGAATAAGGGGTCTCATGGGCCTCCTTCAGGATTAACTCCTTAAGTTCCGTGACATTGGGCACACAGATACGGTCATTGAATTTCAGCACTCCTTCAGCATCTTCGGTAAAACCGGGTGCTTTGCCGAGGGAAATCTTCTTCCTAATTCCCTCTATGCTTTCATGACCTTTTTGGGCTTCTTTGATTTGATCCATCAGGGTTGGGGTTAACTCTAAATTGGCGAGATAACCATGGCTAACAAGCTCTAGTCCAAAATCTTGGAACTCTTTGAACAAGGCTGGCTGTTCGGCTTGGATCAGGGCATTCAGGGTGCAAGGTTTGCGACTAAGGGCATCGGCAACTACATTAGCCTTTCCGGGGTGATAATGGATTCCAATATCATAATCCTTGATTAATTCCATCCATCTCCTCTGTCGCAGGTTCAGATCTTTCTGGGTGAAAATATACTTCAAGCTTTTGTGATCCTCGCAGCGATGTCCCGCAAGATAGGGACGCCACGTTTTGAGAGCAAGAACAACAGCAGCTAACTCCAGGTCATGGGTTGGGTAATTCTCTTCATGCGGTCGCAACTGCCGGGACAGATACGACACAACTTTGCCTTCTTGCATCAGAACGCAACCAAGTCCGAGGCGTGATGCATCGCAATACACGTCGAAACTCTGGGTGACGTCTGGCATAATCAGGATTGGGGCTGAGGTTAGTCTCTTCTTCAGTTCTTGGAAACTATCCTCACACTTCTGAGTCCATTCAAATTTCTTGTCCTTCTTCAACAGTTGGGTCATAGGTTTGGCTATACTGGAAAATCCTTCAACGAACTTGCGGTAATAACCGGCAAGTCCGAGAAAGCTTCGGATTTCAAAACATTGGTTGGGGATAACCAGTCAAAATGGCTTGATCTTCTCGGGTCAACAGAAATTCCTCCGGCAGACACAACATGTCCGAGAAATGCCACTTCACTGAGCCAAAACTCACACTTGCTAAGCTTGGCATACAGCTGGTGCTCTCGGAGAGTCTCCAAAACTAGACGCAGGTGTTCAGCATGCTCTTCTTCGGTCTTGGAATAAATAAGGATGTCATCAAGGAAAACTACCACGAACTTGTCGAGGTACTCCATGAAAATCTTGTTCATGAGATTCATGAAATAGGCTGGGGCATTGGTCAGACCAAAAGACATCACGGTGTATTCAAACAACCGTAACGAGTGGTGAAGGCGGTCTTGGGAATGTCTGTCTCTCGGATCTTCAACTGATGGTATCCTGTCCGAAGATCGATCTTGGAAAAGACTCGGGCTCCGTTCATTTGATCGAACAGATCCTCGATCTTGGGAAGAGGGTACTTATTTTTAATGGTCACGTCATTCAGCTTGCGATAATCCACACACAGGCGTGTGGTACCGTCTCTCTTGTCCACAAAAATAATGGGTGATCCCCAAGGTGAAGCGCTTGGGCGAACAAGTCCTTTGCTGAGCATATCTGCCAATTGCTTCTTCAACTCAACCAGCTCTTCCGGATTCATCCGATAAGGTCTTTGGGATATAGGGGCGGTTCCTGGGATAAGCTCAATTATGAACTCAATTTCCCGGTCTGGCGGCATACCAGGCAATTCTTCTGGGAAAACATCCTTGAACAGGTGAACAACACGGATCTCATCTAGGGCAGGTCGAGCTATGCTCTCATGGCAGCCTGGGTGAGATTGACTAGTTTCAGACACATACTCCACTTCTACTTCTTTGTCGGTGGTGATGGATACAGCTCTTCTAGCACAGTCAATTCGACCATGGTACTTGGCTAACCAATTCATACCGAGTATAACATCGATGCCTTGGGTTCCCAGAACAATTAAGTTAACTGGAAACTTTTCTCCTTTGATCTCAAGGGGTACATCGGAGCAAAACATCTTGGTCTCTACGGTGGATTCTGGGATTTGGATGACCATGGGTTTGGGTAAGAGGCTCTCGACTAAACCTCCCTTAGCAACAAATTCTTGGGTAACAAATGAATGGGTAGCACCAGAATCAAACAGAACAGTTGCAGGTACTGAGTTGACAAGGAACGTACCCAGCACAACATCCGGAGCATCCTGAGCTTCTTCAGCATTGATGTGGTGCAGACGACCCTTGGCAACAGCAGCATTTCCGCGGGGTGCGGCATTCTTGCCATTTCCATTTCCATTGCGGCCTTGACCATTGTTCTGTGCCGGCGCATTGGGGCGCTGGACATTCCTCTTGGGATTGGGACATTCTTTGGAGTAGTGACCCTTGTTGCCGCATTCAAAGCAGATCACATTGGGATTGCGGGTGAAGTTGTTGAAGTTTCCTCCGGGACGGTTATTGTCATTGGGGCGGTTGAAGTTGTTTGGGCGGTTAGGGTAATTGGGGCGTGGAGCTTGGGGTGGACGATAGGCAGGCCTGGTGTTCTGCTGAAAGATACGAGGTTTCTGGCTGCTCGAACCTTCCTGAGCATTCATCCTCCTCTTGCGACCTTCATACATAGACTTGCGCTTGGTCTCCAGCTGGATGGCTTTGTCCACAAGTGACTCCAGATCACGGAAGTCATGGATAACCAAGCACACTGCAGTTCATCATGAGTCCACTCATGAAACGCTCCATCTTCTTCTCTTCTTTGTCGGTGTCATCAGGAGCATACCGAGATAAGTCGGTAAACTCATCCAGATAACCGACCACATCTCTACTTCCCTGCCTCAGTTGCGGAACTCATCCTTCTTCCTCTCAATAAGTCCGTGGAATATGCTTCTTGCGGAACTTCTCCTGGAACTCAGCCCAGTTGATGACATGACCAGCTGCTGGAGAGTCTTGGTAGTTTCCCACCAAGCTCTTGCAGGTCCAGCGAGATAGTGGGTTGCATACAACACTTTCTCATTTCTCCCACAGCAGCAACTTCAGATTATTGTCGATGGTGCGAAGCCAATCATCGGCTTCTAGTGGGTGAAGTCCCTTGGAGTAGGTGGGTGGGTTGGTTTCTGAAAATCGCCTAAGGTGATCGCTGGTTTCCATCTCCATTGCCATTACCACCATTGTTGTTGTTGTTGTTGTTATTGTTGTTGTTGTTATAGCGGCTGCGAGTTGTTGCAGGGCAACGAGATGAGCTGGCGCTCTTGCCGGGCATTTTCACGTTCCTCCATGATAAGCGCGAGAAGTTGGGCGGGGGTTGGGTCCGGTGGTGGTGGTGCTGATCCTGATCCTCCCATTGTCGCGACGGGGCGGCATCCTGAAGCACACCGGGTATAAGAGGCAAGGCAAGAAAAGTTCGACTAAGGGAAAAGACGATTTCGCAAGTGGTTGATTAATTTAAGGATTATATGAAAATATTTCACACAGATTTAAACAAGACAAACATACTTATATATTACCAACATCACATCAAAGTTCACATCAACAACAAGCTTACAACATCAAGCTTACAACATCACCTTACATCTAGATACATAACATCTGGTTTCCAAAAGAACCACTACTTCGACTCGACTAGCGATAGGGGGTCAACCTAATCCTGCGGTAGTGATCAAGTCACTCGCCTACTGAGGTGGAACCTCCAGCTCTAACACGTCAGCATCTGACTGGTAGGTGGCTCCTCGGGATCCTCCTCCTCGTCCTCGAGAACTGCTCGAGTGGCTCCTCCTCCTCGTCAACTAACTCCTCATCATCCTCCTCCTCACAGTCCATCTCCTCCACGAAGTCATCATCGTCACTGAGGAAAGCGTTGTTCTCCTTGCGGAGATCCTCGCCCTCCTCCTCCATCTCGTCAGTATGGTGCTCTAGATCCTCAATCAGTCCGTCCTGCTCTGCCACCTTCTTGCGGAGCTTCACGATAGTCTTCCTCAGCTGGGCCCTCTTCCTGAGAAGAGCGACCTTCTCCTCCATCAGCTTCACCTCGTTCTCGCGAAGCTCAACGAGCGACTCGCGGTCAAAGTGGAGCTGAATCCTAGTGCGCAACAGATCATCCTGAGTGCACTGAAGTAAGATCTCCATGTCCATGATGTAGCTCCCAAACATCGGGTGGTAAGGGAAGGAGTAGGGTGTCCATCGCAGTTGCGCCTCCCGTAGAACCGGAAACGGGAGTCTACTAACTCCGCCTTGTGCTCCTCACAAAGTCGGGCTAGCATCCTCTGTGTAGCAGTACAGAGACCGTCAACCCAGGTGGCCTCCTTGGTGGTGAAGATGAGCGTCCTGGAACTGGGAGACTTGATGTTCCTGCGAACTGACGACCTGATGAGCCAGCTCAGCCTTCCGACACCGTGAACATCAATCTGAGCTCCCTCAAACTCTGGAGCGGGGCGACCTAACAGCTTGGTCAACTCGAACAAGTCCCTCTCAAACGTCAGCTTGCTGTCCTTCTCCAGCTGAACGAACTCGTCCAATGGAGTGCCATCTACAATTTTTAACAAAATTTTAAGTTAGTTAGGTGACAAGTGTATCAAAATTTTAATATAGTAGGGCAACAAGTGAGTCAAATTTTAAGCTTAATGAGAGGTGTACAAAATTTTAGGGATACAAGGAAAATGTAATATTTAATGAGAGTAAAATTTTGCATAAGTAAGAGGATTGGAGATAAGCAATTTTCGAAAATACTTCATTCCTTTCTTTTTAGAAATTCATCTTTTGTAACATTTGACAAACGACCATGCTAACTAAGGTTTCCTAAAGTCAGGATGGCTCTGATACCAAGTCTGTGGGGACCCCGGACTAGCTGTCCGAAATACCCGATTATGCTTAACACAACGATCCCGTGATCAGTCTGTCGTTGCACATAATCCGAATTGGATACCAAAGTTTACATCCATTACAATACCGAATTAAAAGTCTTACATAAATGGTCATTTAGACTGTAATGTACCTACACTTAGAAAATGGCAAGTTACCTATGTATAGTGCAAACCCCTGGATCGTTTCATTTGCACACACAGTTTAAGATGAATATCACAACATTGTATCAATTATTACACGAATGATCCAGACATGGAAAAATAAATAGTTCGATACATCTTTGCATAGCTTATAGCTAGCTCAAAACAAATAATGCAGCGGAATAATTCTTCAATGAGCCTCCATTCTTCATGATGCGCCACAGGCGAAAACATGTTGGTTGCAGACTCGAAACCCAAACGTGACCTTACTCATCGTCAGAAAAGTCTGCAACAAAGTAATATTTGCAACAGAGTGGTTCAGAATCATTAAAAATGATCCTGGCAAGTGACACTATGTGGACTCATATAGGAATAACTCTATAACCTATATGCATATTTGGCTGGTGGAGTTTGAAGGCTGATTTGC
This sequence comes from Poa pratensis, assembly GCA_947311845.1. Classification (NCBI taxonomy): domain Eukaryota; kingdom Viridiplantae; phylum Streptophyta; class Magnoliopsida; order Poales; family Poaceae; genus Poa; species Poa pratensis. Next base: position 31,815,335 of record CAMZMU010000114.1, read on the forward strand.
ATAAAAGCCAATTTTGCCTAACACTTTGTAAAACTTTTTCCTTCAAATTTTGAGACAAGATGGCTTGAAAACCATTGTCTTAACTACCCTTGTTCACCACCAAGTTTTAATTTCGAAATTTGAATGATGAAGCCTCCGTTGAATCCTTGATCAAGCTCCACATCATTGGTGGAAAGTTCTTCCTTCAAGTCCCTTATTTGCTTGTTTCTTTGCTTGACTCTCTTCTCTTGACTTAAGAATTTCTTCTCTTGGGCCTTGAACTTCTCTTCTAGCTCCTTGGTCTTCTCTTCTTGCTCTTTTATCTTCTCACATCACTTGGACTTGGGCGCAAAGCTCTTCATTCTTGTGGAGTTCCTCACTGGTATCAAAGTAAAGATCATGGACTAAGAGTTCTAAGCCTTGGAAATAGTCGCTCACGAACTCATCTTTGCCCATGTTCTCGGTGCCATAGCAGAAGGGTGATCCTTCATCGTCACGCCTTCCAAAAGGGAAGGAGTAGTGCCCCTCCAATTCATTGGAGTAGGGTCCACAAAGGCAAGCTATCACGTGCTGCATGATGATGTCGATTCCTCTCTCCATGGAGACTCCCATTACTCTATACTCAATGGGTGCTTCGCCTTCACGTCCTTGTTGAACCACCCTGATTCCCAAAGGCCTTCTCTTTTGAACTTCTTCAAAATGCATCCCTTGATCATGGGTGTAGGTAGTTTCAGGTGCTTGAGGATGTCGAACATGATACTGCCTAAGCGGGTCACCGGGTAGTCCTCCTCGTCAATGTACTCGAACCTCTTCGTCATCCTTTAGTTTAGGAAGAAACAAGTATGAGATAAATGCATAAGTAAAGAATTACGAGTACTTAGAAGAAAAAGCAAGAATATATAGAAGCATTTATACTTAGTAAATAAATTAAGTTTTTGGCCAACTTATTTCTAACCAAACCTAGGGTTTCGATCCTACAGTCAACACTATGCTCTGATACCATCTGTAATGTACCTGCACTTAGAAATGGCAAGGTACCTATGTATAGTGCAAACCCCTGGATCGTTTCATTTGCACACACAGTTTAAGATGAATATCACAACATTGTATCAATTATTACACGAATGATCCAGACTTGGAAAAATAAATAGTTCGATACATCTTTGCATAGCTTATAGCTAGCTCAAAACAAATAATGCAGCGGAATAATTCTTCAATGAGCCTCCATTCTTCATGATGCGCCACAGGCGAAAACATGTTGGTTGCAGACTCGAAACCCAAACGTGACCTTACTCATCGTCAGAAAAGTCTGCAACAAAGTAATATTTGCAACAGAGTGGTTCAGAATCATTAAAAATGATCCTGGCAAGTGACACTATGTGGACTCATATAGGAATAACTCTATAACCTATATGCATATTTGGCTGGTGGAGTTTGAAGGCTGATTTGCATAAAAGCCAATTTTGCCTAACACTTTGTAAAACTTTTTCCTTCAAAATTTTGAGACAAGATGGCTTGAAAACCATTGTCTTAACTACCCTTGTTCACCACCAAGTTTTAATTTCGAAATTTGAATGATGAAGCCTCCGTTGAATCCTTGATCAGCTGCTCAAATTGTCCGTAACCGGGACACGGCTAAGTACTTAGTTTTTAACTCTGCAGAGGTTGTGCACTTTCACCATTAGACCCAACAAACCCAAACTATCCTCAAGCACTCAATTTGTGCTAAGGAAAAGGAGAGAGTTGAGACGAGACTTTTCAGAAGCATTTCCTCATCCCATGCCGCCTTGACCCGTTCCCATTCTAACCATCTACCACCACCTGTCAAGACGGGACGAGTCCACGCAACTTAATCCATCAAGTCAGAGCCCATATGACTAATGGTTGCACGGTAAGCAATCTTCACTTAGAGAAAACATTGGCCCCTTAATACCCTGGGTGGCAACCACAAGTGACCATCCCTTAGAGGTCACCCCTAAGAGATGACACTCAACCTTTCCATCATCTTTTCATAACAAGTCCACCCAGGTGATAAATTACTTAGTAGAATTTAGCTTTAAGGAAAACACATTTGCATAGCATCCAATAATCTACTAAGTTATCAAAAGGGATTCTAGACACAACTAGAGTAAAGGTATGGTGGGTTTAGCATATAGCTATAATACTATCCAACACATGCATATAAGAAATACACTAAGTAATGCAAATAAAATACTTAGGAAAACTTCATGGGGTGTGCCACTTGCCTTGGCAACAAGAACAACAGCAGCTGCAACAGTCCTCGTTTCCCCCGGAGTTTCTAACACATCAAACAATACATAATGAACAAACAATTTTCATAAAACTTCTAAGGAAAATATGTCATGCATGATGTGCAAAATATTTCTAAGGACTAGGGATGCATGCATGCCATGCCATGAAATAATTCTAAGTTAAAACAAGACAATCAAGAAGGTCCAAAAATGACTAAGGACCAAGGTCCTAACACTTGGGTCGAAATTTAACTAAGGACTAAAACTAACACACATGTCCAAAATAATTTCTAAGGAAAGTAAACAAAATAAGAAGTGCTAAAATTTTCTAAGGAAAAAGTATGATAGCAATGGTTGATAAATTTTTCTAAGGACCAACATTTGTTATAGCAAGTACTTAGAATAATTTCTAAGGAAATAACTAAGTTTTCTAGGTACTAAATTTCTAGGACAAGTTTAGCATTTTTAATGTGTTGAAAATTTCTAAGGAAAATTCTAAGTGTTCTCAACATTTCATTACCCAAATTTTCTAAGGAAGAAATATTTCGGTGGGTGAAGTATTTCTAAGTTATTTTGCATATAACATGGTCATAATTACTTAGCTAAATTTTCTATTCGAAAAATTAATGTGAAGAGCAATTTTAATAAATTTACTTATTAAAATAACACCTAAAAGCAATAAAAACAAAATACATGCAAAAACATAGGAAAACACTTATACAAAAATACTATAGCAATACTTCGGCCATTTATGCAAACAAAAATATAGCAAAATATTTTGCTCAATTATCAATTTTTATAATTAAATTATAGCCAAAATCAATTAAAACCATTTTTAAAATTTATCTAAATTAATTTCGTCCAAACCTCAATTAAGCATATATAAGTTTCTACACATTATTAGCTTTCCAAAATATAAATTTCATAAATTTTGGATAAAGGAATAAAAAAATAATAGATCTAATCGCAGGGACTAATCTGTGATGCGCCAGGGGCTTAAACGTAAAGAAAACCAAAAAATCCTCGCGCTGAAGTCCTCCGTCGACGTGGCGTCTTCTGGTTGGTGCGGAGCCTCCGTTGACTGGTCTTGCGGGCGATGTGGGCGCGGACGGGTTGCGGGCAGACGGCGGTGCGGCGCGGACGGGTTGCGGGCAGACGCGGAGGGTGCGGCGCGGCGTCGCGGACGATACGAGGACGTGGCCTCCTCTGATTGGCTGGTACGCTTCGCGCAGATCTTCTAATCTCCACCGTTGAACCACGATCCGACGACCTAGATCTAAAGTACCAAAACGACGACGTTTTCCACGGAAAACATGCCGGAACCTAATGTCTACGGCGGCGCCATCGCCGGTGATCGCCGGAATAAATTCTAAATCGATCTACGGTTCGTGGGGCGTACCGCGGGGTTCAGGGCGACGAGGCGAAGCAGATGGTGGTGACGGCGTAGTCGCGAGGGTCCTCCTTCCTCTCCTGGAGTTGCTTCCGCGGACGCGTCGGTGTCGATGAAGCTCGAGACGTCTCCTCTGCATGAAGCGATCGAGAAAAGGTTCAGGAGGAAGCGCAATAACGTGGGAAGCTCGAGGAGGTGGATAGGGAGGCAATGCGGCCGTGCTCTCACCGGGATTTGAAGATCTTGTCGTCGGCAATGGCGGCGCGGCGGGGTCTCGTGTGGGCAGCCTGGTGGCTCTCACGTCGATTTTTTTTGGGGCGAAAACACGAGGGGGTCGAGGGGTTTATATGGGGCGATCACGCGTGCGTATCACGTCAAAATCGCAACGAATTTGGATACGATTCGGTTAGGGTTCGCGTCGGGGACGAGTCCGTGCTCGTCACGTTGAGGACGGGGATGACAGGTGGGTCCGCACGTCAGCGAGAGGGAGAGAGAGATGGGCTGGGCCGGGGTGGCCTGCTGCGCGCTGCGCTGCGCGGGAGAAAGAAGATGGGCTCGGCCCAAATTCTTGTTTCGCTCATTTTTTTTTCCAGAATCTGTTTTTCTTTTCTGTTTTTAAACAACTTCAAATAACTTTTGTATTTCAAACTCAAATTCACTCAACCACTTTCAATAAATTTGTTAAAACATGCCCACATGTTTAGCATGTATTGGGGATATAATTTTCAAAATCTTTATTTGAAAATTTGAAATAATTTGAGAAGGCATCTGCAGATACTTTGCAATTTAGGTTTTTGGAGATAAATTCTCTAAATTTCATAATTTGAATTCAAACACAATGCAAACAAGGATGCAATGACATGATGCATGATGCAATGGAAAGTTTTAAATTTTTGTGAAAATTGGGATGTTACAAACCTAACCCCTTAAGATGAATCTCGCCCTCGAGATTCGGTTTGGCTAGCAAATAGGTGAGGATGTTTCTTCTCTAATCTTCTTCTCTTTCCCAAGTTGCTTCTTCCTCTGAATGGTGATTCCACTGTACTTTGCAAATTTGATAGTCTTGGTTCTGGTAATTCTCTCTGCTGTCTCCAAATTTTTATGGGTTGTTCCTCATAGGTGAGATCACTTTCCAGCTGAACTTCTTCTAGTGGCACTGTATCTCTCAGCGGAGTTTCTGCCATTTCAGGGTGACACTTCTTCAGCTGACTAAAAACATGGAAAATGAACTGCGGAGAGTGCTTCCGGTAGTTCCAATTCATAAGCCACTTCCTTTACGTGACAAAACTTTATAGGTCCAATAAACCTTGGTGACAGTTTTCCTTTGATTCCAAACCTCTTCACTCCACGAAGGGGTGAGACTCTAAGATAGCTCTATCTCCAATATCATACGTGACTTCTCTCGTTTGGAATCAGCATAACTTTTCTGGATTGAGCTGCCTTCAATCTGTCCTTAATTAGCCTAACTTTTCTTCAGCTTCTTCGATTATATCAGGACCAAACAGACTTCTTCTCCTACTCCACTCCACAAAAGTGGGGTGTGCATTTCCTTCCATACAGTGCTTCAAATGGTGACATCTCTATGCTGGCTTGAAACTATTATTATAAGAGAACTCAGCATATGGGAGATTATCATCCAACTAGACTTATAGTCTAATGCACATGCTCTCAGCATGTCCTCCAGGATTTGATTTACCCTTTCCGTCTGTCCATCAGTCTGGGGGTGAAAAGCTGTGCTAAACTCTAGCCTAGTTCAAGGACTTCATGTAACTGCTTCCAGAAATGTGAAGTGAATTGAGTGCCTCTATCTGACACAATCTTCTTTGGAACTCCATGCAAACATACTATTCTCTTCATGTAAATATCTGCTAGCTTGGCACTTGTGTAAGTTGTCTTCACAGGCACGAAATGAGCTACCTTGGTCAAACGATCAACAATAACCCAAATAGAATCATAACCAGTCTTGGTTCTGGGTAGACCTGTGATGAAGTCCATCCCAATCTGATCCCATTTCCAGTCGGGTACTGGCAAAGGTTGAAGTAACCCTGCTGGCTTCTGATGCTCAGCTTTTACACGGCTACACACATCACACTTGGCAATATATTCAGCAATATCTCTTTTCAAATTGTTCCACCAAAACCCTCCTCACATCCATATACATCTTGGTGTACCCGGGTGTATGGAGTAAGGTGAATCATGGGCTTCCTGAAGTATCAACTTTCTGAGATCTACGTCTTCTGGAACACAAATTCGTTTCATGAACCATACTATGCCTTCTTCATCCAGTCGAAAACCTTTGGCCTTGCCATCACCTAAATTTTTCTTGATTTCTCCATCACTTTGTCTCCTTTTTGAGCCTCCTTGATTTTGTCCATCAAAAGAGGTTGCACTTCTAGAGATGCTACAAAACCTTCAGGTACTATCTCAACCTAAGATCCTTGAATCCCTGCATAGTTCTTCTGGCAATTCCCCTGGCGTGAGTCCGTTACATAAGTTTTACGGCTTAAGGCATCAGCTACTACATTGGCTTTTCCTGGGTGGTATTGCAAACTCAGGTCATAGTCCTTAATCAATTCCAGCCATCTCCTTTGTCGCATGTTCATTTCCTTCTGTGTGAAGAAGTATTTAAGACTTTTATGGTCCGTGAATACTTCACAACGCTTTCCATAGAGATAGGGCCTCCATATCTTCAGGGCATGTACTACTGCTGCTAATTCTAAGTCATGTGTGGGGTAGTTGACTCATGCTTCTTGAGCTGCCTTGAGGCATATGACACCACTTTGCCTTCTTGCATCAACACACCTCCAAGTCCTCGATGTGAAGCATCGCAGTACACTTGGAAATCTTTCTCTAGATCTGGTAAACATAGAATAGGTGCTGATACTAACGTTTCTTTAATTCTTGAAAACTAGTTTCACATTCTTCGGTCCACACAAACTTCTTGCCCTTTTGTAGCAATTCGGTTAAGGCTTAGCAATTTTGGAGGAAAATTTTCAATGAATCTCATATAGTAATCCTGCTAGTCCCCAGAAAACTACGGATTTCTCCCACATTCTTGGGCGACTGCCAGTTGGTTACTGCCGAAACCTTTCAGGGTCTACTGCTATTCCATCCTTAGACACAATGTGTCCTAGGAATCCTACTTGTTCCAGCCAAAACTCACATTT
>CAMZMU010000114.1:31822135-31998014 GCA_947311845.1 Poa pratensis
TCACTTGGACTTGGGCGCAAAGCTCATCATTCTTGTGGAGTTCTTCACTGGTATCAAAGTAAAGATCATGGACTAAGAGTTCTAAGCCTTGGAAATAGTCGCTCACGAACTCATCTTTGCCCATGTTCTCGGTGCCATAGCAAAGGGTGATCCTTCATCGTCACGCCTTCCAAAAGGGAAGGAGTAGTGCCCCTCCAATTCATTGGAGTAGGGTCCACAAAGGCAAGCTATCACGTGCTGCATGATGATGTCGATTCCTCTCTCCATGGGAGACTCCCATTACTCTATACTCAATGGGTGCTTCGCCTTCACGTCCTTGTTGAACCACCCTGATTCCCCAAAGGCCTTCTTCTTTTGAACTTCTTCAAATGCATCCCTTGATCATGGGTGTAGGTAGTTTCAGGTGCTTGAGGATGTCGAACATGATACTGCCTAACGGGTCACCGGGTAGTCCTCCTCGTCAATGTACTCGAACCTCTTCGTCATCCTTTAGTTTAGGAAGAAACAAGTATGAGATAAATGCATAAGTAAAGAATTACGAGTACTTAGAAGAAAAAGCAAGAATATATCATAGAAGCATTTTATACTTAGTAAATAAATTAAGTTTTTGGCCAACTTATTTCTAACCAAACCTAGGGTTTTCGATCCTACAGGCAACACTATGCTCTGATACCATCTGTAATGTACCTGCACTTAGAAAATGGCAAGGTACCTGTGATAGTGCAAACCCCTGGATCGTTTCATTTGCACACACAGTTTAAGATGAATATCACAACATTGTATCAATTACACGAATGATCCAGACTTGGAAAAAAAATAGTTCGATACATCTTTGCATAGCTTATAGCTAGCTCAAAACAAATAATGCAGCGGAATAATTCTTCAATGAGCCTCCATTCTTCATGATGCGCCACAGGCGAAAACATGTTGGTTGCAGACTCGAAACCCAAACGTGACCTTACTCATCGTCAGAAAAGTCTGCAACAAAGTAATATTTGCAACAGAGTGGTTCAGAATCATTAAAAATGATCCTGGCAAGTGACACTATGTGGACTCATATAGGAATAACTCTATAACCTATATGCATATTTGGCTGGTGGAGTTTGAAGGCTGATTTGCATAAAAGCCAATTTTGCCTAACACTTTGTAAAACTTTTTCCTTCAAATTTTGAGACAAGATGGCTTGAAAACCATTGTCTTAACTACCCTTGTTCACCACCAAGTTTTAATTTCGAAATTTGAATGATGAAGCCTCCGTTGAATCCTTGATCAGCTGCTCAAATTGTCCGTAACCGGGGACACGGCTAAGTACTTAGTTTTTAACTCTGCAGAGGTTGTGCACTTTCACCATTAGACCCAACAAACCCAAACTATCCTCAAGCACTCAATTTGTGCTAAGGAAAAGGAGAGAGTTGAGACGAGACTTTTCAGAAGCATTTCCTCATCCCATGCCGCCTTGACCCGTTCCCATTCTAACCATCTACCACCACCTGTCAAGACGGGACGAGTCCACGCAACTTAATCCATCAAGTCAGAGCCCATATGACTAATGGTTGCACGGTAAGCAATCTTCACTTAGAGAAAACATTGGCCCCTTAATACCCTGGGTGGCAACCACAAGTGACCATCCCTTAGAGGTCACCCCTAAGAGATGACACTCAACCTTTCCATCATCTTTTCATAACCAAGTCCACCCAGGTGATAAATTACTTAGTAGAATTTAGCTTTAAGGAAAACACATTTGCATAGCATCCAATAATCTACTAAGTTATCAAAAGGGATTCTAGACACAACTAGAGTAAAGGTATGGTGGGTTTAGCATATAGCTATAATACTATCCAACACATGCATATAAGAAATACACTAAGTAATGCAAATAAAATACTTAGGAAAACTTCATGGGGGTGTGCCACTTGCCTTGGCAACAAGCAGAACAACAGCAGCTGCAACAGTCCTCGTTTCCCTCCGGAGTTTCTAACACATCAAACAATACATAATGAACAAACAATTTTCATAAAACTTCTAAGGAAAATATGTCATGCATGATGTGCAAAATATTTCTAAGGACTAGGGATGCATGCATGCCATGCCATGAAATAATTCTAAGTTAAAACAAGACAATCAAGAAGGTCCAAAAATGACTAAGGACCAAGGTCCTAACACTTGGGTCGAAATTTAACTAAGGACTAAAACTAACACACAATGTCCAAAATAATTTCTAAGGAAAGTAAACAAAATAAGAAGTGCTAAAATTTTCTAAGGAAAAAGTATGATAGCAATGGTTGATAAATTTTTCTAAGGACCAACATTTGTTATAGCAAGTACTTAGAATAATTTCTAAGGAAATAACTAAGTTTTCTAGGTACTAAATTTCTAGGACAAGTTTAGCATTTTTAATGTGTTGAAAATTTCTAAGGAAAATTCTAAGTGTTCTCAACATTTCATTACCCAAAATTTTCTAAGGAAGAAATATTTCGGTGGGGTGAAGTATTTCTAAGTTATTTTGCATATAACATGGTCAAATTACTTAGCTAAATTTTCTATTCGAAAAATTAATGTGAAGAGCAATTTTAATATAATTTACTTATTAAAATAACACCTAAAAGCAATAAAAACAAAATACATGCAAAAACATAGGAAAACACTTATACAAAAATACTAGAGCAATACTTCGGCCATTACTTATGCAAACAAAAATATAGCAAAATATTTTGCTCAATTATCAATTTTTATAATTAAATTATAGCCAAAATATCAATTAAACCATTTTTAAAATTTATCTAAATTAATTTCGTCCAAACCTCAAATTAAGCATATATAAAGTTTCTACACATTATTAGCTTTCCAAAAATATAAATTTCATAAATTTTGGATAAAGGAATAAAAATTAATAATAATCTAATCGCAGGGACTAATCTGTGATGCGCCAGGGGCTTAAACGTAAAGAAAACCAAAAACTCCTCGCTGAAGTCCTCCGTCGACGTGGCGTCTTCTGGTTGGTGCGGAGCCTCCGTTGACTGGTCTTGCGGGCGATGTGGGCGCGGACGGGTTGCGGGCAGACGCGACGGGTGCGGCGCGGACGGGTTGCGGGCAGACGCGGACGGGTGCGGCGCGGCGTCGCGGACGATACGAAGACGTGGCCTCCTCTGATTGGCTGGTACGCTTCGCGCAGATCTTCTAATCTCCACCGTTGAACCACGATCCGACGACCTAGATCTAAAGTACCAAAACGACCGACGTTTTCCACCGGAAAACATGCCGGAACCCTAATGTCTACGGCGGCGCCATCGCCGTGATCGCCGGAATAAATTCTAAATCGATCTACGGTTCGTGGGGCGTACCGCGGGGTTCAGGGCGACGAGGCGAAGCAGATGGTGGTGACGGCGTAGTCGCGAGGGTCCTCCTTCTTCCTCCTGGAGTTGCTTCCGCGGACGGCGTCGGTGTCGATGAAGCTCGAGACGTCTCCTCTGCATGAAGCGATCGAGAAAAGGTTCAGGAGGAAGCGCAATAACGTGGGGAAGCTCGAGGAGGTGGATAGGGAGGCAATGCGGCCGTGCTCTCACCGGGATTTGAAGATCTTGTCGTCGGCAATGGCGGCGCGGCGGGGTCTCGTGTGGGCAGCCTGGTGGCTCTCACGTCGATTTTTTGGGGCGAAAACACGAGGGGGTCGAGGGGTTTATATGGGGCGATCACGCGTGCGTATCACGTCAAAATCGCAACGAATTTGGATACGATTCGGTTAGGGTTCGCGTCGGGGACGAGTCCGTGCTCGTCACGTTGAGGACGGGATGACAGGTGGGTCCCGCACGTCAGCGAGAGGGAGAGAGAGATGGGCTGGGCCGGGGCCTGCTGCGCGCTGCGCTGCGCGGGAAAAGAAGATGGGCTCGGCCCAAATAGCTTGTTTCGCTCATTTTTTTTTTCCAGAATCTGTTTTTTTCTTTTCTGTTTTTAAACAACTTCAAATAACTTTTGTATTTCAAACTCAAATTCACTCAAACCACTTTCAATAAATTTGTAAAAACATGCCCACATGTTTAGCATGTATTGGGGATATAATTTTCAAAATCTTTATTTGAAAATTTGAAATAATTTGAGAAGGCATCTGCAGATACTTTGCAATTTAGGTTTTTGAGATAAATTCTCTAAATTTCATAATTTGAATTCAAACACAATGCAAACAAGATGCAATGACATGATGCATGATGCAAATGAAAAGTTTTAAATTTTTGTGAAAATTGGGATGTTACAAACCTAACCCCCTTAAGATGAATCTCGCCCTCGAGATTCGGTTTGGCTAGCAAATAGGTGAGGATGTTCTTCTCTAAGGTCATCTTCTCTTTCCCAAGTTGCTTCTTCCTCTGAATGGTGATTCCATTACTTTGCAAAATTTGATAGTCTTGGTTCTGGTAATTCTCTCTGCTGTCTCCAAAATTTTTATGGGTTTTTCCTCATAGGAGATCACTTTCCAGCTGAACTTCTTCTAGTGGCACTGTATCTCTCAGCGGAGTTTCTGCCATTTCAGGGTGACACTTCTTCAGCTGACTAACATGGAAAACATTGTGAACTGCGGAAAGTGCTTCCGGTAGTTCCAATTCATAAGCCACTTCTCCTTTACGTGACAAAACTTTATAAGGTCCAATAAACCTTGGTGACAGTTTTCCTTTGATTCCAAACCTCTTCACTCCACGAAGGGGTGAGACTCTAAGATAGGCTCTATCTCCAATATCATAAGTGACTTCTCTCCGTTTGGAATCAGCATAACTTTTCTGCCTAGATTGAGCTGCCTTCAATCTGTCCTTAATCAGCCTAACTTTTCTTCAGCTTCTTCGATTATATCAGGACCAAACAGACTTCTTTCTCCTACTCCACTCCACAAAAGTGGGGTGTGCATTTCCTTCCATACAGTGCTTCAAATGGTGACATCTCTATGCTGGCTTGATAACTATTATTATAAGAGAACTCAGCATATGGGAGATTATCATCCCAACTAGACTTATAGTCTAATGCACATGCTCTCAGCATGTCCTCCATTTGATTTACCCTTTCAGTCTGTCCATCAGTCTGGGGGTGAAAGCTGTGCTAAACTCTAGCCTAGTTCCAAGGACTTCATGTAACTGCTTCCAGAAATGTGAAGTGAATTGAGTGCCTCTATCTGACACAATCTTCTTTGGAACTCCATGCAAACATACTATTCTCTTCATGTAAATATCTGCTAGCTTGGCACTTGTGTAAGTTGTCTTCACAGGCACGAAATGAGCTACCTTGGTCAAACGATCAACAATAACCCAAATAGAATCATAACCAGACTTGGTTCTGGGTAGACCTGTGATGAAGTCCATCCCAATCTGATCCCATTTCCAGTCGGGTACTGGCAAAGGTTGAAGTAACCCTGCTGGCTTCTGATGCTCAGCTTTACACGGCTACACACATCACACTTGGCAATATATTCAGCAATATCTCTTTTCAAATTGTTCCACCAAAACCTCTCCTTCACATCCATATACATCTTGGTGTTACCCGGGTGTATGGAGTAAGGTGAATCATGGGCTTCCTGAAGTATCAACTTTCTGAGATCTACATCTTCTGGAACACAAATTCGTTTCATGAACCATACTATGCCTTCTTCATCTAGTCGAAAACCTTTGGCCTTGCCTTCACCTAAATTTTTCTTGATTTCTTCCATCACTTTGTCTCCTTTTTGAGCCTCCTTGATTTTGTCCATCAAAAGAGGTTGCACTTCTAGAGATGCTACAAAACCTTCAGGTACTATCTCCAACCTAAGATCCTTGAATCCCTTGCATAGTTCTTCTGGCAATTCCCCTGCCGTGAGTCCGTTAACATAAGTTTTACGGCTTAAGGCATCAGCTACTACATTGGCTTTTCCTGGGTGGTATTGCAAACTCAGGTCATAGTCCTTAATCAATTCCAGCCATCTCCTTTGTCGCATGTTCATTTCCTTCTGTGTGAAGAAGTATTTAAGACTTTTATGGTCCGTGAATACTTCACAACGCTTTCCATAGAGATAGGGCCTCCATATCTTCAGGGCATGTACTACTGCTGCTGCTAATTCTAGTCATGTGTGGGGTAGTTGACCATGCTTCTTGAGCTGCCTTGAGGCATATGACACCACTTTGCCTTCTTGCATCAACACACCTCCAAGTCCTCGATGTGAAGCATCGCAGTACACTTGGAAATCTTTCTCTAGATCTGGTAAACATAGAATAGGTGCTGATACTAAACGTTTCTTCCTTGAAAACTAGTTTCACATTCTTCGGTCCACACAAACTTCTTGCCCTTTTGTAGCAATTCTGTTAAGGCCTTAGCAATTTTGGAGAAATTTTCAATGAATCTCCTATAGTATCCTGCTAGTCCCAGAAAACTACGGATTCTCCCACATTCTTGGGCGACTCCCAGTTGGTTACTGCCGAAACCTTTTCAGGGTCTACTGCTATTCCATCCTTAGACACAATGTGTCCTAGAATCCTACTTGTTCCAGCCAAAACTCACATTTGCTGAACTTGCCATACAATTTGTGCTCTCTAAGTCTTTGTAAAACTTGACGTAGATGTTCCTCATGTTCCTTGTGGCTTTTGGAGTAGATCAAGATGTCATCGATGAACACAACGACAAACTTGTCTAAGAAATCCATGAACACTTTATTCATCATATTCATGAAGTATGCCGCGCATTGGTTAAGCCAAAAGGCATAACTGTGTACTCATACAACCGTATCGGGTGGTGAAAGCAGTCTTAGGTATGTCCAACTCTCTAACCTTCATCTGAAAGTATCCAGATCTGAGATCAATCTTTGAGAACACACAGGCTCCTTTCAATTGATCAAAGAGGTCGTTGATTCTAGGGAGTGGGTATTTGTTCTTAATGGTTACTTCATTTAAAGCTCTATAGTCCGTGACTAGCCTCTGAGTACTGTCTTTCTTCTCAACAAACAAGATTGGTGCTCCCCAAGGTGAAGAACTTGGACGGATAAAACCTTTCTGCAACTGTTCCTCCAACTGTTTCTTGAGTTCTTTCAGTTCCTCTGTCGCCATTGGGTATGGCCTTTGGCTATTGGCCTGTGCCTGGTTTAAGCTCAATGAGAAACTCAACATCTCTATCGGGTGGCATTCCCGGTAGTTCTTCAGGAAACACATCTGGGTATTCCCTTACTATGAGCACATCACCGAGGCTAACCCCCTTAAGAGAATTAACCCTAAACTTCTTCATTTCAAATTTGACTTGAATCTGATTCTCTTCTTTTCTGGGTGGTGAGGGTGATTGCTCTGTTTGCACAGTCTATGATCCCCTCGAAATGAGTCATCCAATCCATTCCCAGAATGACGTCTAGACCTTGGGTTTCTAGGATGATTAGGTTTGCGGGAAACTGGTGCTTTCCAATCTCAAGGTTAAGTTGTCTACACCCAGAGTTTACTAACATCTCCCCAGGGAGCTTACTCTAATTGGTTTGCCTATGGTTTCCTCAACTAGCCCATGCTTGTTTACAAATTCTCTTGAAATGAATGAATGCGATGCTCCAGTATCAAATAAATAATGCTGGACAGAGTTGATTAGGAACGTACCAATCACAGCATCAGGTTCATCATAGACTTCTTCAACATTGATGTGGTTCACATGTCCCTTGTTGAAAGGATTGGGCTTGGTAGGAGTGTCCACTCTCTTCTCAGGGCATTCATTAGCATAATGGCCCTTGTTGTTGCACTTGTAGCAAGCACTGGCTGAGATCTTTCTTGGGTTCAGAATTTGGGCGATGCTGTCCATTGTTATGGTTATGTCCAGCATGTCCATTTCCCCTGTGTCCTCCATTTGATCCTCCATTGTTAATCCCCATTGTGATTGTGAGCATGGGGTTTGTGAAAGTTGCCCCCATTGTGGTTCCCATGTTTATGACCATGGTTCCCATCATGAACAAAGTGCTTCTTAAATGAGGGTTCAGAGTGGTGCTTGTTTGAATTCATCTTCCTCTTCCTGTTTTCAGCTTTCTTCATGCTATCCTCAAGGGTGATTGCCTGATCAAGAAGTGTCTGATAAGTTGGAGCATAAGCCACAGTCAAAGGTATCTTCAGCTCATCACTTAGTCCCTTGAGAAATTTAGCCTTCCTCTTTACATCTGTGTCAACGTCCTCAGGAGCATATCGAGACAAGGCATGAAAGTCATCCATGTACTCCTTAAGACTTCTGTTCCCCTGACGCAGATTGCGGAACTCTTCCTGTTTCAGATTCATAATGCCTGTGGAGAATAGCATTACGAAATCCTTCCTTGAATTCCTCCCAAGTCAAAGTGTCCAATGGGTGAGTAATCTGATAAGTTTCCCACCATTGGGCTGCAGGTCCTTCAAGCAGATGTGCGGTGAACCTAATTTTCTCAGCATCTTCACATTCATCAGATCTTTACAAGCAGAGCAGAGTCAGTCAGCATTTGGGTCAGTTGTAGTTGAGAACTTGTTTGGCCTAAGCCTAAGAACCTGGCAAGTCTGTCCACTTGGGGAGGAGGTGGTGGTGGTGGAGGTCCATGTTGATTTGCCATGAATTGTGCCATCATGGTCATCAGCTGAGTCTGGGCTGCCATCATCTGTTGCATCATAGCTTCGTTGTTGTTGTTGTTGTTGTTGTTGTTGTTGTTGGTGTTGTCACGACGGGGAGGCATCTGTGGTTTTAGCATAGGTGAGTAAAAGATAGACAGGTCTATGAGAAATAATTCTACCCATACAAGCATCACATAGAAAGCAATCAAACAACACATCAAGCAAAACTTCAACTCCAAATTTCTCAATTCGCACTAAACATCAAAGGGTACTAGGTATTGTCCTACCACAAGTTGGTAGTTCCAAACTAAAATTCGAAATTTAAAAGGCGTAAGGTAAAATGGTAGTCTCACTAACTATCCTAGTCCTCAATCATGGTGCCTTCATCTACTTCTTCTTCAAATTCTTGGATTTCAAAGCCTTCCTGAATGAGCACGCTTCTGAGATCCTTCACTTCCTTCTCCAATTCTGCGTTTCTCTCTTGGAGTTCCTTCTTCTCAGCACGAAGTCGCTTGATCAAGTCACAATCAGCTTCAAGCTCCACATCATTGGTGGAAGTTCTTCCTTCAAGTCCCTTATTTGCTTGTTTCTTTGCTTGACTCTCTTCTCTTGACTTATGAATTTCTTCTCTTGGGCCTTGAACTTCTCTTCTAGCTCCTTGGTCTTCTCTTCTTGCTCTTTTATCTTCTCATCATTCACTTGGACTTGGGCGCAAAGCTCATCATTCTTGTGGAGTTCCTCACTGGTATCAAAGTAAAGATCATGGACTAAGAGTTCTAAGCCTTGGAAATAGTCGCTCACGAACTCATCTTTGCCCATGTTCTCGGTGCCATAGCAGAAGGGTGATCCTTCATCGTCACGCCTTCCAAAAGGGAAGGAGTAGTGCCCCTCCAATTCATTGGAGTAGCGTCCACAAAGGCAAGCTATCACGTGTGCTGATGATGTCGATTCCTCTCTCCATGGAGACTCCCATTACTCTATACTCAATGGGTGCTTCGCCTTCACGTCCTTGTTGAACCACCCTGATTCCCCAAAGGCCTTCTCTTTTGAACTTCTTCAAATGCATCCCTTGATCATGGGTGTAGGTAGTTTCAGGTGCTTGAGGATGTCGAACATGATGCTGCCGAAGCGGGTCACCGGGTAGTCCTCCTCGTCAATGTACTCGAACCTCTTCGTCATCCTTTAGTTTAGGAAGAAACAAGTATGAGATAAATGCATAAGTAAAGAATTACGAGTACTTAGAAGAAAAAGCAAGAATATATCATAGAAGCATTTTATACTTAGTAAATAAATTAAGTTTTTGGCCAACTTATTTCTAACCAAACCTAGGGTTTCGATCCTACAGGCAACACTATGCTCTGATACCATCTGTAATGTACCTGCACTTAGAAAATGGCAAGGTACCTGTGTATAGTGCAAACCCCTGGATCGTTTCATTTGCACACACAGTTTAAGATGAATATCACAACATTGTATCAATTATTACACGAATGATCCAGACTTGGAAAAATAAATAGTTCGATACATCTTTGCATAGCTTATAGCTAGCTCAAAACAAATAATGCAGCGGAATAAATTCTTCAATGAGCCCCATTCTTCATGATGCGCCACAGGCGAAAACATGTTGGTTGCAGACTCGAAACCCAAACGTGACCTTACTCATCGTCAGAAAAGTCTGCAACAAAGTAATATTTGCAACAGAGTGGTCAGAATCATTAAAAATGATCCTGGCAAGTGACACTATGTGGACTCATATAGGAATAACTCTATAACCTATATGCATATTTGGCTGGTGGAGTTTGAAGGCTGATTTGCATAAAAGCCAATTTTGCCTAACACTTTGTAAAACTTTTCCTTCAAAATTTGAGACAAGATGGCTTGAAAACCATTGTCTTAACTACCCTTGTTCACCACCAAGTTTTAATTTCGAAATTTGAATGATGAAGCCTCCGTTGAATCCTTGATCAGCTGCTCAAATTGTCCGTAACCGGGGACACGGCTAAGTACTTAGTTTTTAACTCTGCAGAGGTTGTGCACTTTCACCATTAGACCCAACAAACCCAAACTATCCTCAAGCACTCAATTTGTGCTAAGGAAAAGGAGAGAGTTGAGACGAGACTTTTCAGAAGCATTTCCTCATCCCATGCCGCCTTGACCCGTTCCCATTCTAACCATCTACCACCACCTGTCAAGACGGGACGAGTCCACGCAACTTAATCCATCAAGTCAGAGCCCATATGACTAATGGTTGCACGGTAAGCAATCTTCACTTAGAGAAAACATTGGCCCTTAATACCTGGGTGGCAACCACAAGTGACCATCCCTTAGAGGTCACCCCTAAGAGATGACACTCAACCTTTCCATCATCTTTCATAACCAAGTCCACCCAGGTGATAAATTACTTAGTAGAATTTAGCTTTAAGGAAAACACATTTGCATAGCATCCAATAATCTACTAAGTTATCAAAAGGGATTCTAGACACAACTAGAGTAAAGGTATGGTGGGTTTAGCATATAGCTATAATACTATCCAACACATGCATATAAGAAATACACTAAGTAATGCAAATAAAATACTTAGGAAAACTTCATGGGGGTGTGCCACTTGCCTTGGCAACAAGCAGAACAACAGCAGCTGCAACAGTCCTCGTTTCCCTCCGGAGTTTCTAACACATCAAACAATACATAATGAACAAACAATTTTCATAAAACTTCTAAGGAAAATATGTCATGCATGATGTGCAAAATATTTCTAAGGACTAGGATGCATGCATGCCATGCCATGAAATAATTCTAAGTTAAAACAAGACAATCAAGAAGGTCCAAAAATGACTAAGGACCAAGGTCCTAACACTTGGGTCGAAATTTAACTAAGGACTAAAACTAACACACATGTCCAAAATAATTTCTAAGGAAAGTAAACAAAATAAGAAGTGCTAAAATTTTCTAAGGAAAAAGTATGATAGCAATGGTTGATAAATTTTTCTAAGGACCAACATTTGTTATAGCAAGTACTTAGAATAATTTCTAAGGAAATAACTAAGTTTTCTAGGTACTAAATTTCTAGGACAAGTTTAGCATTTTTAATGTGTTGAAAATTTCTAAGGAAAATTCTAAGTGTTCTCAACATTTCATTACCCAAAATTTTCTAAGGAAGAAATATTTCGGTGGGGTGAAGTATTTCTAAGTTATTTTGCATATAACATGGTCATAATTACTTAGCTAAATTTTCTATTCGAAAAATTAATGTGAAGAGCAATTTTAATATAATTTACTTATTAAAATAACACCTAAAAGCAATAAAAACAAATACATGCAAAAACATAGGAAAACACTTATACAAAAATACTAGAGCAATACTTCGGCCATTACTATACAAAACAAAAATATAGCAAAATATTTTGCTCAATTATCAATTTTTATAATTAAATTATAGCCAAAATATCAATTAAACCATTTTTAAAATTTATCTAAATTAATTTCGTCCAAACCTCAAATTAAGCATATATAAAGTTTCTACACATTATTAGCTTTCCAAAAATATAAATTTCATAAATTTTGGATAAAGGAATAAAAATTAATAATAGATCTAATCGCAGGACTAATCTGTGATGCGCAGGGGCTAAACGTAAAGAAAACCGAAAAGATCTCGCGCTGAAGTCCTCCGTCGACGTGGCGTCTTCTGGTTGGTGCGGAGCCTCGTTGACTGGTCTTGCGGGCGATGTGGGCGCGGACGGGTTGCGGGCAGACGCGGACGGGTGCGGCGCGGCGTCGCGGACGATACGAAGACGTGGCCTCCTCTGATTGGCTGGTACCCTTCGCGCAGATCTTCTAATCTCCACCGTTGAACCACGATCCGACGACCTAGATCTAAAGTACCAAAACGACGACGTTTTCCACGGAAAACATGCCGGAACCCTAATGTCTACGGCGGCGCCATCGCCGGTGATCGCCGAATAATTCTAAATCGATCTACGGTTCGTGGGGCGTACCGCGGGGTTCAGGGCGACGAGGCGAAGCAGATGGTGGTGACGGCGTAGTCGCGAGGGTCCTCCTTCTTCCTCCTGGAGTTGCTTCCGCGGACGGCGTCGGTGTCGATGAAGCTCGAGACGTCTCCTCTGCATGAAGCGATCGAGAAAAGGTTCAGGAGGAAGCGCAATAACGTGGGGAAGCTCGAGGAGGTGGATAGGGAGGCAATGCGGCCGTGCTCTCACCGGGATTTGAAGATCTTGTCGTCGGCAATGGCGGCGCGGCGGGGTCTCGTGTGGGCAGCCTGGTGGCTCTCACGTCGATTTTTTTTGGGCGAAAACACGAGGGGTCGAGGGGTTTATATGGGGCGATCACGCGTGCGTATCACGTCAAAATCGCAACGAATTTGGATACGATTCGGTTAGGGTTCGCGTCGGGGACGAGTCCGTGCTCGTCACGTTGAGGACGGGGATGACAGGTGGGTCCCGCACGTCAGCGAGAGGGAGAGAGAGATGGGCTGGGCCGGGGTGGCCTGCTGCGCGCTGCGCTGCGCGGGAGAAAGAAGATGGGCTCGGCCCAAATAGCTTGTTTCGCTCATTTTTTTTTTCCAGAATCTGTTTTTTTTTCTGTTTTTAAACAACTTCAAATAACTTTTGTATTTCAAACTCAAATTCACTCAACCACTTTCAATAAATTTGTAAAACATGCCCACATGTTTAGCATGTATTGGGGATATAATTTTCAAAATCTTTATTTGAAAATTTGAAATAATTTGAGAAGGCATCTGCAGATACTTTGCAATTTAGGTTTTTGGAGATAAATTCTCTAAATTTCATAATTTGAATTCAAACACAATGCAAACAAGGATGCAATGACATGATGCATGATGCAAATGAAAGTTTTAAATTTTTGTGAAAATTGGGATGTTACAAACCTAACCCCCTTAAGATGAATCTCGCCCTCGAGATTCGGTTTGGCTAGCAAATAGGTGAGGATGTTCTTCTCTAAGGTCATCTTCTCTTTCCCAAGTTGCTTCTTCCTCTGAATGGTGATTCCATGTACTTTGCAAAATTTGATAGTCTTGGTTCTGGTAATTCTCTCTGCTGTCTCCAAAATTTTTATGGGTTTTTCCTCATAGGTGAGATCACTTTCCAGCTGAACTTCTTCTAGTGGCACTGTATCTCTCAGCGGAGTTTCTGCCATTTCAGGGTGACACTTCTTCAGCTGACTAACATGGAAAACATTGTGAACTGCGGAAAGTGCTTCCGGTAGTTCCAATTCATAAGCCACTTCTCCTTTACGTGACAAAACTTTATAAGGTCCAATAAACCTTGGTGACAGTTTTCCTTTGATTCCAAACCTCTTCACTCCACGAAGGGGTGAGACTCTAAGATAGGCTCTATCTCCAATATCATAAGTGACTTCTCTCCGTTTGGAATCAGCATAACTTTTCTGCCTGGATTGAGCTGCCTTCAATCTGTCCTTAATCAGCCTAACCTTTTCTTCAGCTTCTTCGATTATATCAGGACCAAACAGACTTCTTTCTCCTACTCCACTCCACAAAAGTGGGGTGGTGCATTTCCTTCCATACAGTGCTTCAAATGGTGACATCTCTATGCTGGCTTGATAACTATTATTATAAAGAACTCAGCATATGGGAGATTATCATCCCAACTAGACTTATAGTCTAATGCACATGCTCTCAGCATGTCCTCCAGGATTTGATTTACCCTTTCAGTCTGTCCATCAGTCTGGGGGTGAAAGGCTGTGCTAAACTCTAGCCTAGTTCCAAGGACTTCATGTAACTGCTTCCAGAAATGTGAAGTGAATTGAGTGCCTCTATCTGACACAATCTTCTTTGGAACTCCATGCAAACATACTATTCTCTTCATGTAAATATCTGCTAGCTTGGCACTTGTGTAAGTTGTCTTCACAGGCACGAAATGAGCTACCTTGGTCAAACGATCAACAATAACCCAAATAGAATCATAACCAGACTTGGTTCTGGGTAGACCTGTGATGAAGTCCATCCCAATCTGATCCCATTTCCAGTCGGGTACTGGCAAAGGTTGAAGTAACCCTGCTGGCTTCTGATGCTCAGCTTTACACGGCTACACACATCACACTTGGCAATATATTCAGCAATATCTCTTTTCAAATTGTTCCACCAAAACCTCTCCTTCACATCCATATACATCTTGGTGTTACCCGGGTGTATGGAGTAAGGTGAATCATGGGCTTCCTGAAGTATCAACTTTCTGAGATCTACATCTTCTGGAACACAAATTCGTTTCATGAACCATACTATGCCTTCTTCATCTAGTCGAAAACCTTTGGCCTTGCCTCACCTAAATTTTTCTTGATTTCTTCCATCACTTTGTCTCCTTTTTAGCCTCCTTGATTTTGTCCATCAAAAGAGGTTGCACTTCTAGAGATGCTACAAAACCTTCAGGTACTATCTCCAACCTAAGATCCTTGAATCCCTTGCATAGTCTTCTGGCAATTCCCCTGCCGTGAGTCCGTTAACATAAGTTTTACGGCTTAAGGCATCAGCTACTACATTGGCTTTTCCTGGGTGGTATTGCAAACTCAGGTCATAGTCCTTAATCAATTCCAGCCATCTCCTTTGTCGCATGTTCATTTCCTTCTGTGTGAAGAAGTATTTAAGACTTTTATGGTCCGTGAATACTTCACAACGCTTTCCATAGAGATAGGGCCTCCATATCTTCAGGGCATGTACTACTGCTGCTAATTCTAAGTCATGTGTGGGGTAGTTGACTTCATGCTTCTTGAGCTGCCTTGAGGCATATGACACCACTTTGCCTTCTTGCATCAACACACCTCCAAGTCCTCGATGTGAAGCATCGCAGTACACTTGGAAATCTTTCTCCAGATCTGGTAAACATAGAATAGGTGCTGATACTAAACGTTTCTTCAATTCTTGAAAACTAGTTTCACATTCTTCGGTCCACACAAACTTCTTGCCCTTTTGTAGCAATTCTGTTAAGGCCTTAGCAATTTTGGAGAAATTTTCAATGAATCTCCTATAGTATCCTGCTAGTCCCAGAAAACTACGGATTTCTCCCACATTCTTGGGCGACTCCCAGTTGGTTACTGCCGAAACCTTTTCAGGGTCTACTGCTATTCCATCCTTAGACACAATGTGTCCTAGAAATCCTACTTGTTCCAGCCAAAACTCACATTTGCTGAACTTGCCATACAATTTGTGCTCTCTAAGTCTTTGCAAAACTTGACGTAGATGTTCCTCATGTTCCTTGTGGCTTTTGGAGTAGATCAAGATGTCATCGATGAACACCCGACAAACTTGTCTAAGAAATCCATGAACACTTTATTCATCATATTCATGAAGTATGCCGGCGCATTGGTTAAGCCAAAAGGCATAACTGTGTACTCATACAAACCGTACGTGGTGAAAGCAGTCTTAGGTATGTCCAACTCTCTAACCTTCATCTGAAAGTATCCAGATCTGAGATCAATCTTTGAGAACACACAGGCTCCTTTCAATTGATCAAGAGGTCGTTGATTCTAGGGAGTGGGTATTTGTTCTTAATGGTTACTTCATTTAAAGCTCTATAGTCCGTGACTAGCCTCTGAGTACTGTCTTTCTTCTCAACAAACAAGATTGGTGCTCCCCAAGGTGAAGAACTTGGACGGATAAAACCTTTCTGCAACTGTTCCTCCAACTGTTTCTTGAGTTCTTTCAGTTCCTCTGTCGCCATTGGGTATGGTCTTTTGGCTATTGGTCCTGTGCCTGGTTTAAGCTCAATGAGAAACTCAACATCTCTATCGGGTGGCATTCCCGGTAGTTCTTCAGGAAACACATCTGGGTATTCCCTTACTATGAGCACATCACCGAGGCTAACCCCCTTAAGAGAATTAACCTAAACTTCTTCATTTCAAACTTTGACTTGAATCTGATCTCTTCTTTTCTGGGGTGGTGAGGGTGATTGCTCTGTTTGCACAGTCTATGATCCCTCAAATGAGTCATCCAATCCATTCCCAGAATGACATCTAGACCTTGGGTTTCTAGGATGATTAGGTTTGCGGAAACTGATGTTTCCAATCTCAAGGTTAAGTTGTCTACACCCAGATACTAACATTTCTCCCCTGGAGCTTACTCTAATTGGTTTGCCTATGGTTTCCACAGTTAACCCATGCTTGTTTACAAATTCTCTTGAATGAATGAATGCGATGCTCCAGTATCAAATAAAATAATGCTGGACAGGAGTTGATTAGGAACGTACCAATCACAGCATCAGGTTCATCATAGACTTCTTCAACATTGATGTGGTTCACATGTCCCTTGTTGAAAGGATTGGGCTTGCTAGGAGTGTCCACTCTCTTCTCAGGGCATTCATATATCCCTAATGTCCCTTGTTGTTGCACTTGTAGCAAGCACCTGGCTGAGATCTTTCTGGGTTCAGAATTTGGGCGATGCTGTCCATTGTTATGGTTATGTCCAGCATGTCCATTTCCCCTGTGTCCTCCATTTGATCCTCCATTGAATCCTCCATTGTGATTGTGAGCATGGGGTTTGTGAAAGTTGCCCCCATTGTGGTTCCCATGTTTATGACCATGGTTCCCATCATGAACAAAGTGCTTCTTAAATGAGGGTTCAGAGTGGTGCTTGTTTGAATTCATCTTCCTCTTCCTGTTTTCAGCTTTCTTCATGCTATCCTCAAGGGTGATTGCCTGATCAAGAAGTGTCTGATAAGTTGGAGCATAAGCCACAGTCAAAGGTATCTTCAGCTCATCACTTAGTCCCTTGAGAAATTTAGCCTTCCTCTTTACATCTGTGTCAACGTCCTCAGGAGCATATCGAGACAAGGCATGAAAGTCATCCATGTACTCCTTAAGACTTCTGTTCCCCTGACGCAGATTGCGGAACTCTTCCTGTTTCAGATTCATAATGCCTGTGGAGATATGAGCATTACGAAATCCTTCCTTGAATTCCTCCCAAGTCAAAGTGTCCAATGGGTGAGTAATCTGATAAGTTTCCCACCATTGGGCAGCAGGTCCTTCAAGCAGATGTGCAGTGAACCTAATTTTCTCAGCATCTTCACATTCAGCTGTCACCAGATCCTTTTGCACAGAACGCAGCCAGTCATCAGCCACATTGGGTCAGTTGTAGTTGAGAACTTGTTTGGCCTAAGCCTAAGAACCTGGCAAGTCTGTCCACTTGGGGAGGAGGTGGTGGTGGTGGAGTCCATGTTGATTTGCCATGAATTGTGCCATCATGGTCATCAGCTGAGTCTGGGCTGCCATCATCTGTTGCATCATAGCTTCGTTGTTTGTTGTTGTTGTTGTTGTTGTTGTTGTTGTTGTTGTGTTGTCACGACGGGGAGGCATCTGTGGTTTTAGCATAGGTGAGTAAAAGATAGACAGGTCTATGAGAAATAATTCTACCCATACATCACATAGAAAGCAATCAAACAACACATCAAGCAAAACTTCAACTCCAAAATTTCTCAATTCGCACTAAACATCAAAGGGTACTAGGTATTGTCCTACCACAAGTTGGTAGTTCCAAACTAAAATTCGAAAATTTAAAAAAGGCGTAAGGTAAAATGGTAGTCTCACTAACTATCCTAGTCCTCAATCATGGTGCCTTCATCTACTTCTTCTTCAAATTCTTGGATTTCAAAGCCTTCCTGAATGAGCACGCTTCTGAGATCCTTCACTTCCTTCTCCAATTCTGCGTTTCTCTCTTGGAGTTCCTTCTTCTCAGCACGAAGTCGCTTGATCAAGTCACAATCAGCTTCAAGCTCCACATCATTGGTGGAAAGTTCTTCCTTCAAGTCCCTTATTTGCTTGTTTCTTTGCTTGACTCTCTTCTCTTGACTTATGAATTTCTTCTCTTGGGCCTTGAACTTCTCTTCTAGCTCCTTGGTCTTCTCTTCTTCCTTTTATCTTCTCATCATTCACTTGGACTTGGGCGCAAAGCTCATCATTCTTGTGGAGTTCCTCACTGGTATCAAAGTAAAGATCATGGACTAAGAGTTCTAAGCCTTGGAAATAGTCGCTCACGAACTCATCTTTGCCCATGTTCTCGGTGCCATAGCAGAAGGGTGATCCTTCATCGTCACGCCTTCCAAAAGGGAAGGAGTAGTGCCCCTCCAATTCATTGGAGTAGCGTCCACAAAGGCAAGCTATCACGAGCTGCTGATATGTCGATTCCTCCCTCATGGAGACTCCCATTACTCTAACTCAATGGGTGCTTCGCCTTCACGTCCTTGTTGAAACCACCCTGATTCCCCAAAGGCCTTCTCTTTTGAACTTCTTCAAGATGCATCCCTTGATCATGGTGTAAGGTAGCTTCAGGTGCTTGAGGATGTCGAACATGATGCTGCCGAAGCGGGTCACCGGGTAGTCCTCTCTCTCGTCAATTACTCGAACCTCTTCGTCATCCTTTAGTTTAGGAAGAAACAAGTATGAGATAAATGCATAAGTAAAGAATTACGAGTACTTAGAAAAAAAGCAAGAATATATCATAGAAGCATTTTAACTTAGTAAATAAATTAAGTTTTTGGCCAACTTATTCTAACCAAACCTAGGGTTTCGATCCTACAGGCAACACTAGCTCTGATACCATCTGTAATGTACCTGCACTTAGAAATGGCAAGGTACCGTGTATAGTGCAAACCCCTGGATCGTTTCATTTGCACCACAAGTTTAAGATGAATATCACAACATTGTATCAATTATTACACGAATGATCCAGACTTGGAAAATAAATAGTTCGATACATCTTTGCATAGCTTATAGCTAGCTCAAAACAAATAAAGCAGCGGAAAAATCTTCAATAGCCTCCATTCTTCATGATGCGCCACAGGCGAAAACATGTTGGTTGCAGACTCGAAACCCAAACGTGACCTTACTCATCGTCAGAAAGTCTGCAACAAAGTAATATTTGCAACAGAGTGGGTCAGAATCATTAAAAAGATCCTGGCAAGTGACACTATGTGGACTCATATAGGAATAACTCTATAACCTATATGCATATATTGGCTGGTGGAGTTTGAAGGCTGATTTGCATAAAAGCCAATTTTGCCTAACACTTTGTAAAACTTTTTCCTTCAAATTTTGAGACAAGATGGCTTGAAAACCATTGTTCTTAACTACCCTTGTTCACCACCAAGTTTTAATTTCGAAATTTGAATGATGAAGCCTCCGTTGAATCCTTGATCAGCTGCTCAAATTGTCCGTAACCGGGGACACGGCTAAGTACTTAGTTTTTAACTCTGCAGAGGTTGTGCACTTTCACCATTAGACCAACAAACCCAAACTATCCTCAAGCACTCAATTTGTGCTAAGGAAAAGGAGAGAGTTGAGACGAGACTTTTCAGAAGCATTTCCTCATCCCATGCCGCCTTGACCCGTTCCCATTCTAACCATCTACCACCACCTGTCAAGACGGGACGAGTCCACGCAACTTAATCCATCAAGTCAGAGCCCATATGACTAATGGTTGCACGGTAAGCAATCTTCACTTAGAGAAAACATTGGCCCCTTAATACCCTGGGTGGCAACCACAAGTGACCATCCCTTAGAGGTCACCCCTAAGAGATGACACTCAACCTTTCCATCATCTTTTCATAACCAAGTCCACCCAGGTGATAAATTACTTAGTAGAATTTAGCTTTAAGGAAAACACATTTGCATAGCATCCAATAATCTACTAAGTTATCAAAAGGGATTCTAGACACAACTAGAGTAAAGGTATGGTGGGTTTAGCATATAGCTATAATACTATCCAACACATGCATATAAGAAATACACTAAGTAATGCATATAAAATACTTAGGAAAACTTCATGGGGGTGTGCCACTTGCCTTGGCAACAAGCAGAACAACAGCAGCTGCAACAGTCCTCGTTTCCCTCCGGAGTTTCTAACACATCAAACAATACATAATGAACAAACAATTTTCATAAAACTTCTAAGGAAAATATGTCATGCATGATGTGCAAAATATTTCTAAGGACTAGGGATGCATGCATGCCATGCCATGAAATAATTCTAAGTTAAAACAAGACAATCAAGAAGGTCCAAAAATGACTAAGGACCAAGGTCCTAACACTTGGGTCGAAATTTAACTAAGGACTAAAACTAACACACCATGTCCAAAATAATTTCTAAGGAAAGTAAACAAAATAAGAAGTGCTAAAATTTTCTAAGGAAAAAGTATGATAGCAATGGTTGATAAATTTTTCTAAGGACCAACATTTGTTATAGCAAGTACTTAGAATAATTTCTAAGGAAATAACTAAGTTTTCTAGGTACTAAATTTCTAGGACAAGTTTAGCATTTTTAATGTGTTGAAAATTTCTAAGGAAAATTCTAAGTGTTCTCAACATTTTTACCCAAAATTTTCTAAGGAAGAAATATTTCGGTGGGGTGAAGTATTTCTAAGTTATTTTGCATATAACATGGTCATAATTACTTAGCTAAATTTTCTATTCGAAAAATTAATGTGAAGAGCAATTTTAATATAATTTACTTATTAAAATAACACCTAAAAGCAATAAAAACAAAATACATGCAAAAACGTAGGAAAACACTTATACAAAAATACTAGAGCAATACTTCGGCCATTACTTATGCAAACAAAAAAATAGCAAAATATTTTGCTCAATTATCAATTTTTATAATTAAATTATAGCCAAAATATCAATTAAACCATTTTTAAAATTTATCTAAATTAATTTCGTCCAACCTCAAATTAAGCATATATAAAGTTTCTACACATTATTAGCTTTCCAAAAATATAAATTTCATAAATTTTGGATAAAGGAATAAAAATTAATAATAGATCTAATCGCAGGGACTAATCTGTGATGCGCAGGGGCTTAAACGTAAAGAAAACCGAAAAGATCCTCGCGCTGAAGTCCTCCGTCGACGTGGCGTCTTCTGGTTGGTGCGGAGCCTCCGTTGACTGGTCTTGCGGGCGATGTGGCGCGGACGGGTTGCGGGCAGACGCGGACGGTGGGCGCGGACGGGTTGCGGGCAGACGCGGACGGGTGCGGCGCGGCGTCGCGGACGATACGAAGACGTGGCCTCCTCTGATTGGCTGGTACCGCTTCGCGCAGATCTTCTAATCTCCACCGTTGAACCACGATCCGACGACCTAGATCTAAAGTACCAAAACGACCGACGTTTTCCACCGGAAAACATGCCGGAACCCTAATGTCTACGGCGGCGCCATCGCCGGTGATCGCCGGAATAAATTCTAAATCGATCTACGGTTCGTGGGGCGTACCGCGGGGTTCAGGGCGACGAGGCGAAGCAGATGGTGGTGACGGCGTAGTCGCGAGGGTCCTCCTTCTTCCTCCTGGAGTTGCTTCCGCGGACGGCGTCGGTGTCGATGAAGCTCGAGACGTCTCCTCTGCATGAAGCGATCGAGAAAAGGTTCAGGAGGAAGCGCAATAACGTGGGGAAGCTCGAGGAGGTGGATAGGGAGGCAATGCGGCCGTGCTCTCACCGGGATTTGAAGATCTTGTCGTCGGCAATGGCGGCGCGGCGGGGTCTCGTGTGGGCAGCCTGGTGGCTCTCACGTCGATTTTTTTGGGGCGAAAACACGAGGGGGTCGAGGGGTTTATATGGGGCGATCACGCGTGCGTATCACGTCAAAATCGCAACGAATTTGGATACGATTCGGTTAGGGTTCGCGTCGGGGACGAGTCCGTGCTCGTCACGTTGAGGACGGGGATGACAGGTGGGTCCCGCACGTCAGCGAGAGGAGAGAGAGATGGGCTGGGCCGGGTGGCCTGCTGCGCGCTGCGCTGCGCGGGAGAAAGAAGATGGGCTCGGCCCAAATAGCTTGTTTCGCTCATTTTTTTTTTCCAGAATCTGTTTTTCTTTTCTGTTTTTAAACAACTTCAAATAACTTTTGTATTTCAAACTCAAATTCACTCAAACCACTTTCAATAAATTTGTAAAAACATGCCCACATGTTTAGCATGTATTGGGGATATAATTTTCAAAATCTTTATTTGAAAATTTGAAATAATTTGAGAAGGCATCTGCAGATACTTTGCAATTTAGGTTTTTGGAGATAAATTCTCTAAATTTCATAATTTGAATTCAAACACAATGCAAACAATGATGCAATGACATGATGCATGATGCAAATGAAAAGTTTTAAATTTTTGTGAAAATTGGGATGTTACAAACCTAACCCCCTTAAGATGAATCTCGCCCTCGAGATTCGGTTTGGCTAGCAAATAGGTGAGGATGTTCTTCTCTAAGGTCATCTTCTCTTTCCCAAGTTGCTTCTTCCTCTGAATGGTGATTCCATTGTACTTTGCAAAATTTGATAGTCTTGGTTCTGGTAATTCTCTCTGCTGTCTCCAAAATTTTTATGGGTTTTTCCTCATAGGTGAGATCACTTTCCAGCTGAACTTCTTCTAGTGGCACTGTATCTCTCAGCGGAGTTTCTGCCATTTCAGGGTGACACTTCTTCAGCTGACTAACATGGAAAACATTGTGAACTGCGGAAAGTGCTTCCGGTAGTTCCAATTCATAAGCCACTTCTCCTTTACGTGACAAAACTTTATAAGGTCCAATAAACCTTGGTGACAGTTTTCCTTTGATTCCAAACCTCTTCACTCCACGAAGGGGTGAGACTCTAAGATAGGCTCTATCTCCAATATCATAAGTGACTTCTCTCCGTTTGGAATCAGCATAACTTTTCTGCCTGATTGAGCTGCCTTCAATCTGTCCTTAATCAGCCTAACCTTTTCTTCAGCTTCTTCGATTATATCAGGACCAAACAGACTTCTTTCTCCTACTCCACTCCACAAAAGTGGGGTGGTGCATTTCCTTCCATACAGTGCTTCAAATGGTGACATCTCTATGCTGGCTTGATAACTATTATTATAAGAGAACTCAGCATATGGGAGATTATCATCCCAACTAGACTTATAGTCTAATGCACATGCTCTCAGCATGTCCTCCAGGATTTGATTTACCCTTTCAGTCTGTCCATCAGTCTGGGGGTGAAACTGTGCTAAACTCTAGCCTAGTTCCAAGGACTTCATGTAACTGCTTCCAGAAATGTGAAGTGAATTGAGTGCCTCTATCTGACACAATCTTCTTTGGAACTCCATGCAAACATACTATTCTCTTCATGTAAATATCTGCTAGCTTGGCACTTGTGTAAGTTGTCTTCACAGGCACGAAATGAGCTACCTTGGTCAAACGATCAACAATAACCCAAATAGAATCATAACCAGACTTGGTTCTGGGTAGACCTGTGATGAAGTCCATCCCAATCTGATCCCATTTCCAGTCGGGTACTGGCAAAGGTTGAAGTAACCCTGCTGGCTTCTGATGCTCAGCTTTTACACGGCTACACACATCACACTTGGCAATATATTCAGCAATATCTCTTTTCAAATTGTTCCACCAAAACCTCTCCTTCACATCCATATACATCTTGGTGTTACCCGGGTGTATGGAGTAAGGTGAATCATGGGCTTCCTGAAGTATCAACTTTCTGAGATCTACATCTTCTGGAACACAAATTCGTTTCATGAACCATACTATGCCTTCTTCATCTAGTCGAAAACCTTTGGCCTTGCCTTCACCTAAATTTTTCTTGATTTCTTCCATCACTTTGTCTCCTTTTTGAGCCTCCTTGATTTTGTCCATCAAAAGAGGTTGCACTTCTAGAGATGCTACAAAACCTTCAGGTACTATCTCCAACCTAAGATCCTTGAATCCCTGCATAGTTCTTCTGGCAATTCCCCTGCCGTGAGTCCGTTAACATAAGTTTTACGGCTTAAGGCATCAGCTACTACATTGGCTTTTCCTGGGTGGTATTGCAAACTCAGGTCATAGTCCTTAATCAATTCCAGCCATCTCCTTTGTCGCATGTTCATTTCCTTCTGTGTGAAGAAGTATTTAAGACTTTTATGGTCCGTGAATACTTCACAACGCTTTCCATAGAGATAGGGCCTCCATATCTTCAGGGCATGTACTACTGCTGCTAATTCTAAGTCATGTGTGGGGTAGTTGACTCATGCTTCTTGAGCTGCCTTGAGGCATATGACACCACTTTGCCTTCTTGCATCAACACACCTCCAAGTCCTCGATGTGAAGCATCGCAGTACACTTGGAAATCTTTCTCTAGATCTGGTAAACATAGAATAGGTGCTGATACTAAACGTTTCTTCAATTCTTGAAAACTAGTTTCACATTCTTCGGTCCACACAAACTTCTTGCCCTTTTGTAGCAATTCTGTTAAGGCCTTAGCAATTTTGGAGAAATTTTCAATGAATCTCCTATAGTATCCTGCTAGTCCCAGAAAACTACGGATTTCTCCCACATTCTTGGGCGACTCCCAGTTGGTTACTGCCGAAACCTTTTCAGGGTCTACTGCTATTCCATCCTTAGACACAATGTGTCCTAGAATCCTACTTGTTCCAGCCAAAACTCACATTTGCTGAACTTGCCATACAATTTGTGCTCTCTAAGTCTTTGTAAAACTTGACGTAGATGTTCCTCATGTTCCTTGTGGCTTTTGGAGTAGATCAAGATGTCATCGATGAACACACGACAAACTTGTCTAAGAAATCCATGAACACTTTATTCATCATATTCATGAAGTATGCCGGCGCATTGGTTAAGCCAAAAGGCATAACTGTGTACTCATACAAACCGTATCGGGTGGTGAAAGCAGTCTTAGGTATGTCCAACTCTCTAACCTTCATCTGAAAGTATCCAGATCTGAGATCAATCTTTGAGAACACACAGGCTCCTTTCAATTGATCAAAGAGGTCGTTGATTCTAGGGAGTGGGTATTTGTTCTTAATGGTTACTTCATTTAAAGCTCTATAGTCCGTGACTAGCTCTGAGTACTGTCTTTCTTCTCAACAAACAAGATTGGTGCTCCCCAAGGTGAAGAACTTGGACGGATAAAACCTTTCTGCAACTGTTCCTCCAACTGTTTCTTGAGTTCTTTCAGTTCCTCTGTCGCCATTGGGTATGGTCTTTTGGCTATTGGTCCTGTGCCTGGTTTAAGCTCAATGAGAAACTCAACATCTCTATCGGGTGGCATTCCCGGTAGTTCTTCAGGAAACACATCTGGGTATTCCCTTACTATGAGCACATCACCGAGGCTAACCCCCTTAAGAGAATTAACCCTAAACTTCTTCATTTCAAACTTTGACTTGAATCTGATCGTCTTCTTTTCTGGGTGGTGAGGGTGATTGCTCTGTTTGCACAGTCTATGATCCCTCGAAATGAGTCATCCAATCCATTCCCAGAATGACGTCTAGACCTTGGGTTTCTAGGATGATTAGGTTTGCGGGAAACTGGTGCTTTCCAATCTCAAGGTTAAGTTGTCTACACCCAGAGTTTACTAACATCTCCCCAGGAGAGCTTACTCT
The DNA here is from genome assembly GCA_947311845.1 of Poa pratensis. NCBI lineage: Eukaryota > Viridiplantae > Streptophyta > Magnoliopsida > Poales > Poaceae > Poa > Poa pratensis. The sequence continues at coordinate 31,848,055 of CAMZMU010000114.1, forward strand.
AATTGGTTTGCCTATGGTTTCCTCAACTAGCCCATGCTTGTTTACAAATTCTCTTGAAATGAATGAATGCGATGCTCCAGTATCAAATAAATAATGCTGGACAGGAGTTGATTAGGAACGTACCAATCACAGCATCAGGTTCATCATAGACTTCTTCAACATTGATGTGGTTCACATGTCCCTTGTTGAAAGGATTGGGCTTGCTAGGAGTGTCCACTCTCTTCTCAGGGCATTCATTAGCATAATGTCCCTTGTTGTTGCACTTGTAGCAGAGCACCTGGCTGAGATCTTTCTTGGGTTCAGAATTTGGGCGATGCTGTCCATTGTTATGGTTATGTCCAGCATGTCCATTTCCCCTGTGTCCTCCATTTGATCCTCCATTGAATCCTCCATTGTGATTGTGAGCATGGGGTTTGTGAAAGTTGCCCCCATTGTGGTTCCCATGTTTATGACCATGGTTCCCATCATGAACAAAGTGCTTCTTAAATGAGGGTTCAGAGTGGTGCTTGTTTGAATTCATCTTCCTCTTCCTGTTTTCAGCTTTCTTCATGCTATCCTCAAGGGTGATTGCCTGATCAAGAAGTGTCTGATAAGTTGGAGCATAGCCACAGTCAAAGGTATCTTCAGCTCATCACTTAGTCCCTTGAGAAATTTAGCCTTCCTCTTTACATCTGTGTCAACGTCCTCAGGAGCATATCGAGACAAGGCATGAAAGTCATCCATGTACTCCTTAAGACTTCTGTTCCCCTGACGCAGATTGCGGAACTCTTCCTGTTTCAGATTCATAATGCCTGTGGAATATGAGCATTACGAAATCCTTCCTTGAATTCCTCCCAAGTCAAAGTGTCCAATGGGTGAGTAATCTGATAAGTTTCCCACCATTGGGCTGCAGGTCCTTCAAGCAGATGTGCGGTGAACCTAATTTTCTCAGCATCTTCACATTCAGCTGTCACCAGATCCTTTTGCACAGAACGCAGCCAGTCATCAGCCACTATTGGGTCAGTTGTAGTTGAGAACTTGTTTGGCCTAAGCCTAAGAAACCTGGCAAGTCTGTCCACTTGGGGAGGAGGTGGTGGTGGTGGAGGTCCATGTTGATTTGCCATGAATTGTGCCATCATGGTCATCAGCTGAGTCTGGGCTGCCATCATCTGTTGCATCATAGCTTCGTTGTTGTTGTTGTTGTTGTTGTTGTTGTTGTTGTTGTTGTTGTTGTCACGACGGGGAGGCATCTGTGGTTTTAGCATAGGTGAGTAAAAGATAGACAGGTCTATGAGAAATAATTCTACCCATACAAGCATCACATAGAAAGCAATCAAAAACACATCAAGCAAAACTTCAACTCCAAAATTTCTCAATTCGCACTAAACATCAAAGGGTACTAGGTATTGTCCTACCACAAGTTGGTAGTTCCAAACTAAAATTCGAAAATTTAAAAGGCGTAAGGTAAAATGGTAGTCTCACTAACTATCCTAGTCCTCAATCATGGTGCCTTCATCTACTTCTTCTTCAAATTCTTGGATTTCAAAGCCTTCCTGAATGAGCACGCTTCTGAGATCCTTCACTTCCTTCTCCAATTCTGCGTTTCTCTCTTGGAGTTCCTTCTTCTCAGCACGAAGTCGCTTGATCAAGTCACAATCAGCTTCAAGCTCCACATCATTGGTGGAAAGTTCTTCCTTCAAGTCCCTTATTTGCTTGTTTCTTTGCTTGACTCTCTTCTCTTGACTTATGAATTTCTTCTCTTGGGCCTTGAACTTCTCTTCTAGCTCCTTGGTCTTCTCTTCTTGCTCTTTTATCTTCTCATCATTCACTTGGACTTGGGCGCAAAGCTCATCATTCTTGTGGAGTTCCTCACTGGTATCAAAGTAAAGATCATGGACTAAGAGTTCTAAGCCTTGGAAATAGTCGCTCACGAACTCATCTTTGCCCATGTTCTCGGTGCCATAGCAGAAGGGTGATCCTTCATCGTCACGCCTTCCAAAAGGGAAGGAGTAGTGCCCCTCCAATTCATTGGAGTAGCGTCCACAAAGGCAAGCTATCACGTGTTGCATGATGATGTCGATTCCTCTCTCCATGGAGACTCCCATTACTCTATACTCAATGGGTGCTTCGCCTTCACGTCCTTGTTGAAACACCCTGATTCCCCAAAGGCCTTCTCTTTTGAACTTCTTCAAAATGCATCCCTTGATCATGGGTGTAGGTAGCTTCAGGTGCTTGAGGATGTCGAACATGATGCTGCCGAAGCGGGTCACCGGGTAGTCCTCCTCGTCAATGTACTCGAACCTCTTCGTCATCCTTTAGTTTAGGAAGAAACAAGTATGAGATAAATGCATAAGTAAAGAATTACGAGTACTTAGAAGAAAAAGCAAGAATATATCATAGAAGCATTTTATACTTAGTAAATAAATTAAGTTTTTGGCCAACTTATTTCTAACCAAACCTAGGGTTTCGATCCTACAGGCAACACTATGCTCTGATACCATCTGTAATGTACCTGCACTTAGAAAATGGCAAGGTACCTGTGTATAGTGCAAACCCCTGGATCGTTTCATTTGCACACACAGTTTAAGATGAATATCACAACATTGTATCAATTATTACACGAATGATCCAGACTTGGAAAAATAAATAGTTCGATACATCTTTGCATAGCTTATAGCTAGCTCAAAACAAATAATGCAGCGGAATAATTCTTCAATGAGCCTCCATTCTTCATGATGCGCCACAGGCGAAAACATGTTGGTTGCAGACTCGAAACCCAAACGTGACCTTACTCATCGTCAGAAAAGTCTGCAACAAAGTAATATTTGCAACAGAGTGGTTCAGAATCATTAAAAATGATCCTGGCAAGTGACACTATGTGGACTCATATAGGAATAACTCTATAACCTATATGCATATTTGGCTGGTGGAGTTTGAAGGCTGATTTGCATAAAAGCCAATTTTGCCTAACACTTTGTAAAACTTTTTCCTTCAAAATTTTGAGACAAGATGGCTTGAAAACCATTGTCTTAACTACCCTTGTTCACCACCAAGTTTTAATTTCGAAATTTGAATGATGAAGCCTCCGTTGAATCCTTGATCAGCTGCTCAAATTGTCCGTAACCGGGGACACGGCTAAGTACTTAGTTTTTAACTCTGCAGAGGTTGTGCACTTTCACCATTAGACCCAACAAACCCAAACTATCCTCAAGCACTCAATTTGTGCTAAGGAAAAGGAGAGAGTTGAGACGAGACTTTTCAGAAGCATTTCCTCATCCCATGCCGCCTTGACCCGTTCCCATTCTAACCATCTACCACCACCTGTCAAGACGGGACGAGTCCACGCAACTTAATCCATCAAGTCAGAGCCCATATGACTAATGGTTGCACGGTAAGCAATCTTCACTTAGAGAAAACATTGGCCCCTTAATACCCTGGGTGGCAACCACAAGTGACCATCCCTTAGAGGTCACCCCTAAGAGATGACACTCAACCTTTCCATCATCTTTTCATAACCAAGTCCACCCAGGTGATAAATTACTTAGTAGAATTTAGCTTTAAGGAAAACACATTTGCATAGCATCCAATAATCTACTAAGTTATCAAAAGGGATTCTAGACACAACTAGAGTAAAGGTATGGTGGGTTTAGCATATAGCTATAATACTATCCAACACATGCATATAAGAAATACACTAAGTAATGCAAATAAAATACTTAGGAAAACTTCATGGGGGTGTGCCACTTGCCTTGGCAACAAGCAGAACAACAGCAGCTGCAACAGTCCTCGTTTCCCTCCGGAGTTTCTAACACATCAAACAATACATAATGAACAAACAATTTTCATAAAACTTCTAAGGAAAATATGTCATGCATGATGTGCAAAATATTTCTAAGGACTAGGGATGCATGCATGCCATGCCATGAAATAATTCTAAGTTAAAACAAGACAATCAAGAAGGTCCAAAAATGTCTAAGGACCAAGGTCCTAACACTTGGGTCGAAATTTAACTAAGGACTAAAACTAACACACCATGTCCAAAATAATTTCTAAGGAAAGTAAACAAAATAAGAAGTGCTAAAATTTTCTAAGGAAAAAGTATGATAGCAATGGTTGATAAATTTTTCTAAGGACCAACATTTGTTATAGCAAGTACTTAGAATAATTTCTAAGGAAATAACTAAGTTTTCTAGGTACTAAATTTCTAGGACAAGTTTAGCATTTTTAATGTGTTGAAAATTTCTAAGGAAAATTCTAAGTGTTCTCAACATTTCATTACCCAAAATTTTCTAAGGAAGAAATATTTCGGTGGGGTGAAGTATTTCTAAGTTATTTTGCATATAACATGGTCATAATTACTTAGCTAAATTTTCTATTCGAAAAATTAATGTGAAGAGCAATTTTAATATAATTTACTTATTAAAATAACACCTAAAAGCAATAAAAACAAAATACATGCAAAAACGTAGGAAAACACTTATACAAAAATACTAGAGCAATACTTCGGCCATTACTTATGCAAACAAAAATATAGCAAAATATTTTGCTCAATTATCAATTTTTATAATTAAATTATAGCCAAAATATCAATTAAACCATTTTTAAAATTTATCTAAATTAATTTCGTCCAAACCTCAAATTAAGCATATATAAAGTTTCTACACATTATTAGCTTTCCAAAAATATAAATTTCATAAATTTTGGATAAAGGAATAAAAATTAATAATAGATCTAATCGCGGGACTAATCTGTGATGCGCCAGGGGCTTAAACGTAAAGAAAACCGAAAAGATTCTCGCGCTGAAGTCCTCCGTCGACGTGGCGTCTTCTGGTTGGTGCGGAGCCTCCGTTGACTGGTCTTGCGGGCGATGTGGGCGCGGACGGGTTGCGGGCAGACGCGGACGGGTGCGGCGCGGACGGGTTGCGGGCAGACGCGGACGGGTGCGGCGCGGCGTCGCGGACGGTACGAAGACGTGGCCTCCTCTGATTGGCTGGTACCGCTTCGCGCAGATCTTCTAATCTCCACCGTTGAACCACGATCCGACGACCTAGATCTAAAGTACCAAAACGACCGACGTTTTCCACCGGAAAACATGCCGGAACCCTAATGTCTACGGCGGCGCCATCGCCGGAATAAATTCTAAATCGATCTACGGTTCGTGGGCGTACCGCGGGGTTCAGGGCGACGAGGCGAAGCAGATGGTGGTGACGGCGTAGTCACGAGGGTCCTCCTTCTTCCTCCTGGAGTTGCTTCCGCGGACGGCGTCGGTGTCGATGAAGCTCGAGACGTCTCCTCTGCATGAAGCGATCGAGAAAAGGTTCAGGAGGAAGCGCAATAACGTGGGGAAGCTCGAGGAGGTGGATAGGGAGGCAATGCGGCCGTGCTCTCACCGGGATTTGAAGATCTTGTCGTCGGCAATGGCGGCGCGGCGGGGTCTCGTGTGGGCAGCCTGGTGGCTCTCACGTCGATTTTTTTGGGGCGAAAACACGAGGGGGTCGAGGGGTTTATATGGGGCGATCACGCGTGCGTATCACGTCAAAATTGCAACGAATTTGGATACGATTCGGTTAGGGTTCGCGTCGGGGACGAGTCCGTGCTCGTCACGTTGAGGACGGGGATGACAGGTGGGTCCCGCACGTCAGCGAGAGGGAGAGAGAGATGGGCTGGGCCGGGGTGGCCTGCTGCGCGCTGCGCTGCGCGGGAGAAAGAAGATGGGCTCGGCCCAAATAGCTTGTTTCGCTCATTTTTTTTTTCCAGAATCTGTTTTTCTTTTCTGTTTTTAAACAACTTCAAATAACTTTTGTATTTCAAACTCAAATTCACTCGAACCACTTTCAATAAATTTGTAAAAACATGCCCACATGTTTAGCATGTATTGGGGATATAATTTTCAAAATCTTTATTTGAAAATTTGTAATAATTTGAGAAGGCATCTGCAGATACTTTGCAATTTTAGGTTTTTGGAGATAAATTCTCTAAATTTCATAATTTGAATTCAAACACAATGCAAACAAGGATGCAATGACATGATGCATGATGCAAATGGAAAGTTTTAAATTTTTGTGAAAATTGGGATGTTACATAGACCAAGTCTTACATAGGTGCCTTCATGGGCCAAACCAAAATATCAGCGGAAGCTACGGCGTAGTAGACATCAGATTCTAACGATGACAACCCGACAGGCAGCTGACTGGTGGAGATCCTTAGTTGGCGTAGAAGTCGCCATACTCCTGCTCGGCGTAGTGCTCCTCCTCGTAGTCTGGCTAGGTCAATAGCCAGGGACGAAACCAATATGAGTACATTTGAATGTACTCGCAAACTACCCCAACATGAGTATGCACTAGTTTTATTTTAGTTGACAACTTTTACTTATTTAAAACATCTCTATATCTTTATTGAAAAAGGTAAGAAGAGTTTTATAACTATCTTTGAAGAAGTCACCATTTTTATCTGTTTCTCCAAAACTCCTCCTTTTTCCGACCATAGCCCGTCATGGTCCACTTTCATCCAACCACCTCATACCGATCCGTTGGTATAGGTGTAGGAACATTCTCCACTTCATTTTTCTTTTTAAAACTCAAAGTCTTTTTAAAAACTTGCACAAGGTCTTAGGACAGTCTCCCAATTGTCCATATCCGAGGACTCGGCTATTCGAATAGTTTTTAACACTCTGCAGAGGTAGCACGCTTTTAGCCCACATCCATCCGGCAACTCATCGTGTCTGCCACGTCTCGCCATACCAGGTGTATGCGAAGTAAGCCACCGGCCATAGCCTCTTATTTGCTCATGCTAGTATAGGATCCTTCCCATATGACACTTTCCATCGACACCCAGTCCAGTTTCCCGTCAGAAACCCTAAGTGTGAGGACTCATAGTTTTGTCCGGCGGTTTATGGTGGAACCTTCTATCCTCCCCACCATCTTGTGTGAGGACCCGGGTCAGGGGGTAGGTCCTCGGACCATCCCCTCATGCATAACGGAGTCATCTCCGTTGATGAGGTATCCCATACTAATAAGAGCAAACTACATGACTAAGCCTTTTCCCATATATGGTAGATGTGGTCGCACAGGGTAAGATTGGTCGCCATAGTACTAGGACATTGTGCATTTTTCATAAACATCACCATTTTCCACTTCTCCATTCCAACACCGACATCTCGGCATTTCATAAACTCATAAGTAATTGCAAAGGAGTTTTGAACAAACCATATTTGTTTTTCCCATCCTATAGTTTGATATAACTATCTTATATTTCTACATAGGTGGCAAAATAGTTTCCATATACTTTTGAAATGGGTTTTATAAATCTTGCTTTGAGAGTAAAACATGTTATGAAGTAGATGCATATGTTTGTAGTGCAAGCTCAGAGAATAGCTTGCCTTGCTTGGCAAAGTGATCTTGCTCTTGTTCTTCAATTTCAGCAAACTCTCCATCCTCGATATATCCGACAACGTTCTCGTCTAATCAATAAACAAACAATGCAAACAATCACTAAGCTATACAAGCAATCATCTCAACACAACAATCATGAACATCACACATAGCTACTGCACACATCAAACCATACAATTTGGTTTCAAAATAATTGAATTAAACATCATTTAATTATGTTTAAAATTATGGCAGAAACTTGTTGTTCATGTTTAATTCAATAACTTGAGTTCTGTTGGTCAAAAAATACAAACTAAAATTCTATGGAAAGCTACTGATATGTAGAAGAAAACACAATTTGAGTTGGTCCAATTGGAGTTACTAAACTCCCTTCACATTTGTTTGAATCCAGTAACTTAATAATCAAGTTTTGGCTACCATTTAAATTCTATTGCTTCAAAAATTAAATCCTTTTAGGGGTAACTAAACATGACTAAATGTGACCTAACAAAATTAGTCCTAATTCATTTGGGTTAACCCTTTAACATAATTAAATGTTTGAGTCAGAAGGGTGTTTAAACTTCAACTTAATACTAAACAAATACTACTGCACAATTAATTCTACCAAAATTAGGGAAGCTAATACAAGGCAGTACTAAGCTAACAAAATTGGTTTGGAATTATTTGGACTAACAGAGTACCAGAAACAAACAAGTTTAGAATTTACACCTTCTGTAGTATTTTTAATAATACTTTTTATTTATTTAATTAAATGGAATGAATCCAATTGGGTTAGTTAAACATTTTAATAAGCTTTCCAGAACAATTGAGTTTGATTTAGTTGGATTCCTAAATCTTGAGATATTGAATTTACAAGTTCATATCAGTACTGAAAATTTCAGAGAATTTAAATTAGGAAAATCCACTGTTGTGGATAATGTTGAAATTGCTGACATGGGGGACCTACTGGTCAGCGGCACAGTGCACGCGGGGAAATTAATAAAACCCTGACGAGCGGGGCCCGCTCGTCAGTCTCTCTCTCTCTCTAATCGAAACGGTATGCTACCGTTGGATGGAGATCCAACGGCCCGCAACGGAACCATCGGCGACGACCATTTCTGGGCGGCGCCGTGGCTCCGGCGACGGCGAGGTTGGGCAAAACCTCACCTAGAGGGCTCGGGAAGGCTTGGCGACGACGCGAATCGACGGCGGCGGCGTGGGGAGATCTTCTGGCCGAGTCCTGCTTGCTGGGACGGAGCACAGCGTCCACGGCGAGCTTCTGAACTTCGCACGGGCACGGCAGGAACTCCGGCGAGCTCCCTACGGCGTTCCTGTGCATGAACCAGAGGGGAAACGATGCGCGTGAGTGTGGTGAAGTTGGGCAAGCAGAGCAGAGGGGTTGGAGGGGAGAAAGGTGCAGCGAGGCGCTGCGGCCACGACGGACCTCGACGGCGGCAGAGCTTCGGCGGGGCACGCCCTCTGGCGGCTCACGGTGAAATTTGGAGAGGGGGAGCGAGGGAGTGGGATGTGCTGCTTCCAGAGGGGTGCGGGGTGGTTTTATAGCGTGGGAGCCGGCGTATCGTGGACGGGGCACACGGCCGTGTCCATGGCGCACCGGCGATCCTTCGGCTCGAACTCGAGGCAGTGGTGCACGAGGCGTGGCGCTGCGTGGTCGAGCGGGGTCCGGGCACGTTCTAGAAGGCACTGGCCGAGCCGTACGTGTCGGGGAGCAGCGAGCTGGGCCAATTTGGGTCGGCGACAGCGAGCTCGCCACGGCGACGCTGGGGTGGATTCGAGGCGAGGGAGTGCGTAAGTGCTCTCCTCTGGGCGCCGTGGCTGCAGAGGCACGGGAGCGAGGGAGAGCGCGGCAAAGGGGGGCCTGGGGAGCGCGGAAACGACGGGGCACGGTCGCGGCGACACGGCGACGGTGACGGGGAGGTGGGGGTAGGAGACGACGACGTTTTCGCCGAACGCCCCCTGGACTTTCTTTTCCTTTTACAACTAGGTCCTTCTGCTTCTTTTTCTTCTTTTCAAAACCAGCAGCATTTCTAGGATTTAATTAGGGCACTAAACCGATTTATAAAAATTCAAGAAAATTTGTGAAGCCTTCCCATAGCATGCAGAAGCTTCCAAAAATTGGCTTTACAAAATAAAATGTTTTGAATCATTTTCTTTCATAGGGTTTTAATTATGGCATTTTGTTTTATTTCAATTGTTTTTACTTTTGAATTTTAAAATAGGTGTAAAATATTATTTGGAAGAGATAAGTGATAAGGATGTAAATGAGAGGTCTCAATAACATTCCTCTGAATTTTGTTTGGAACATTATTGAGTTTCTTATTTGTCACTTTTATTTTTCTTGTTTCACTTTTGCTTTTGCATTTTCTTTCTATTAATTCAAGCAAACAAGCAACACAAGCAACAATAATTAATTACCACAAGCAACAATTGACAAACAACACATAAAATCAACAAAAGTTTTTGTTGGCTCTCATTTTTGGAATAATAATACTGATTAATATTTTTGGGATGTTACACTTATGTATCTCTCCTCTCTTTGAGCTTCACTAATTAGTACCGTATGAGCTGCTGAACATGATTACGGTCATCTATGTAATATCTTTGTGGTGGATCTTTTTTATGAGTTAATATATGTGTCGCAACAGTGGAACATGGGGTTCCCCTAGTACTGCCAAAGTGGGTCCACCCCATGTGGGCCCAAGATGAAGATGGACAAGACCAAGACTCAAGTCAAGCTGGCGGGTTCACCGTCAAGACACACATGGCCTACGACGACTAAGGGCTCCGGTCCTGGGGACCTTCTGATGCCGGTAGGTCCCGATTTTCACGGATTTGTGCGGAGGGAAGGATGAACACGAAGAACGCGCGAAGAACGATGAACACAAAGAGTGAAATCAAACACACAAGGGTAAATAGCAAGTAGCAACCCGGCAAGAATCGACTGGTAACAAATCCCCGAGGGCAGCCCCCAATCCTCCTCTCCCAAGCACACCTTACTCTTAGGATTGTTTGTCCAATTGGTCAATCCAACCTAGCCACTTAAGGATGGAAGATTAGCAAGTAATCGCAACTACAAGCGGAAGCCTTGGTATCCACGCAGGGATCTTCTCCTCAAGAGGAGGCCTTGGTTCATCTCCACATGTGGAGGTCTTGATTCATCTCCATAGGAGGAAAGAGACACTTTGAGAAGAAGGAGCAAGGCTCTACTTTAGTTCCCAAATCATAGTATCTAGATGGGGGACGCCTATTTATAGTCTAGAGGCAAAAGGGGAAAGTTAGGTGGGGGTAGGTGGAGGTTACAAGGCTAAACAGCCTGGCTGGTTCCCGCAGCAGCGGTAGTACCGCTTGGAGGAGCGGTAGTACCGCTGGGGCGGGCCAGAGCATCGTTGACTTCGGCGCGGGCGGTAGTACCGCTCTTCATCACGGTAGTACCGCTTGGTCGGGCGGTAGTACCACCGGTATTGCCGCACATGGGCACAGAGGAGGGTTTTCGGCGGCACTGGGGGCGGTAGTACCGCCCGAGCGGTAGTACCGCTTGGAGGAGCGGTAGTACCGCTGGGACAGTTTTTCCTGCTCCTCTTCTTCTTCTTCTTGGCCATCTTCTCGGGTCTTCTCTTGGTCAGCTTCTTGGGTCTTCTCTTGGCCATCTTCTCCGCTCCATTGTGGGTCATCATCAAGGTGGTTCCTAGCAAGCACAAAGTATCCGAATGAAGTAGCAACCCATTCAAAGGAGTGTCGAGATCACACATAGATAGGAGTGAATTCACCTTATGATGGAGAGCTTTGATTCTTGCTCTTGTCATTGGGCCACTTGTTGTAGGAGACGTAGGTCGGGCTACATCACCTTCCGGGTCCCCGAATCAAGCAAGAAGGCCAGGAAGGACCCGAGAGCCCGAGTTCCCGGTAGGAGGCCAGGCTCCCTCTCGGGTACTTCCTACGTTCTGTGGATAAGCACTCCACCTCACCGCGGAAGACTTGGGAAGCAAGGCGAAGGCAGCGCGGGCGGGAAGCACGTCCCGTGGTGGTGTCAGCTCCTGTCCACCCCCAAGGCGGACGCTCCCACCTAACCCAGAGGAGACGCTAGGCTGAGGAGAAGCCACGTCTCCCCCTAAACTAGATGAGGAGGGTCCTTCACCCCAAAGGTCCCTCATGCCCCTCACGTGACCCTGTGGCAACCCCTTAGCCTATAAAAGGAGGACCAAGGCACGGGAGGAGGGAGGACAAGATAGAACGAGGTCGAACCAAGGACGAACACAAGCTAGAACCAGAGCAAGACTAGACTAGGGCTGCGGAGGTAGAGAGGAAGGTGATCTCCTCCGGGTCAGGATCTGTCCTTCTTTTACCTCGAGCCAAAACCCTTTCGGGTACCCTGTCCGGGAGGTTCCATTGTAAGCCACACTATGAAGAACTCATCAATCCAGACATGCAGGAGTAGGGCTTTTAGCCTCCGGGCGGCCTGAACCTGGGTAGCTCCTTGTGTCCCTTTGGTTGCATGCTTTGATCGTGGAGAGGAGGGCTTGATCTAGACTCCGCCCAAGAAGACGATTCTCAGCCTCCTTCGCACCCCGTGCCGAACCTAAAAGGGGGTATCCTATACTCCCGGTGTCCGTGCAACGAGACACGACATCTGGCGCGCCAGGTAGGGGGCGCAAGTGCTGGATTCATCTTCATCAAGTTCATCGGCAAGTTCTTCGTCAAGCATGCCTCCAAGGAAGAAGGGAGATCCTGCGGCGTCCAAGCCGGTCTCTCCCTCACGCACCCAAGCTTCAGCTGAACGTCGTGCTGCTGGCGCACGGCGGAGCGCCTCTCCGTCCCCGCCTCCCATGGAGAGGGTGGCGCCGAACGAAGTGGACGGTCGCGACAAGGACAACGGCCCTGGCGGAGCGGCGGCTCCAAAGGGCACCACCATGCCTCCTCCTCGCTCAGGGGAGAAGAGCGTCTGCAACGGCACCGGCAAGGAGCCCACCGCTGGAGGAGGGAACCACGGCGTTCGCCCCAGCGGGGATCCACGAGCATCCAAGAGCAAGACCTCCGCGCACTCGCCTTCGGACGTGCAAGCTCGCCATGATGCTCTAGTCGCTGCCAAGGCACTGATGCAGTTCCCTCCAAGCAGCGGCGACCCCAAGGTCTACCAAGAGTGGAGGACTCGCGTCGAGAGGCTCCTCGACTTCGCCGATGGTGGTCCGTGGTCGAACCCACTCAAGCCCCCACCGTCGACAACCCCGGAGCAGCACAAGACAAAACACGTGATCCGCGAGGCCAGCCTCATGGTGAATGTCAAGTCAAGATGGCGCCTCCTCGCACCGCGCCACCAATGGCTGATCGGCTAAACCGCGATCACGGCGAGGCCATCTCCATTGGGTCGTCTACCTCGCGCAACCCAGATCTTCGTGACGAGCTCAACAGCCGCAGAACAAGGATATGCGCACCCGCATCGAGCGTCGCCGAGAACGTCACCGCGGGAAGATCGGGGCATCGACCTCGCCGAAGGCTGCCTCGCCCTCGCTCCCGAGTTCCGCCACTTCAACTGGCCCAAGAAATTCAAGATCGACGTTCTCCGCTACGACGGCACCACGAACCCCCGGGACTTTCTGCAGATCTACTCTCTTGCTGCAATGGTTGCCGGGGCCGACGAGGTCATGATGGCCAACTTGTTCCCGTTGGCCCTGAAGGGAGATGCCCAGACTTGGCTCCTCAACCTTCCCAAGTGCCCCATCCATTCCTGGCGGGCACTGAAGGAGCAGTTTCTGGGGGCTTTCCAAGGCGGGTACGAGCGCCCGGGGGCTCCGAGTGATCTCCACGACTTCAAGCAATTGCCGGGTGAAACTCTCCGCAAGTTCATCCAGCGCTTCACCCAGAAGATGAACACCATCCCGTGCATCAAGGAGGAGTTGGTGATCCAGTCCTTCCACGCCAACGTCCGCAACCGCAAGATGCGCGAGAAGCTGAGCATCCATCGCGTCGAGTCTGCTCGTAAGTGTAACACCCCGGCCACCCCCGGCAGGGCCTGTCACCCCTGGCAGCTCGCTAGGATCTCCAGACTGGCCCCACAGATCAACACTAGTCTTTTCTGCGCACTTTGTCCTCACTCGTGCGCACCCGGGAACCAGTTCCGGTCGGTCACCCATCCTTGGAGTGCTCCTGGCCAAGCACGCTTAACCTCGGAGTTCTTTCCAGATGAGCTTCCGGAAAAGAAGTTGCAACTTATTGATATGAGTATTCTATCAATCCTGTTAAGCCCTGAGCCAGGATCTCACAGTAAGCTCTGGAGCTTGCAGACCGGTGCGCTCGAGCTGAAGAAGGAGCCAAGTTCCCGGGGAGGATGAACCCGAGGACAAGGTCGCTCCAGCTAAGAACAAGAAACGGGACCCTGGACCCGACAAGCGGATCTTCGTCACCGAGCCTCTTCCGAAGAAGACCAAGCCCGCGCCGACTTCCGAGGAAGAAGGTGAAGGTGATCCCTGGTGCCACATCCATCCAGAAGGCAACCACTTGCTCAAGGACTGCCGCATGCTCAAGAACCTCGCCGTCCGGGAGCAACGCCGAGCTGATGGGGTCAGTCAAGACGGTTGCTACAACTGCGGCACTACCGGGCACATCGCTCGTGACTGTCCCACGGGTCGCCAAGGCGGAGGCGGCCGTGGATGGTACCGAGGCGGTGGCCGCGGGGGCCGCGGAGGAGGACGCGGCGGTCAAGGTGGTCGCGGGTACAACACTCCGGAGGCCGCCCACGTCGGCAACGGGGAAGCTCCGGCTCCCCAAGGAGGCAACGGCGGCAAGTATCAAGAAGTCACGGGAGTTGTCGGGTGCATCCACGGAGGGTCTTCTCTGCCTCCCTCCAACGGCGCCTGCAAGAGACTTGTCCGGGAGCTGAACGCGGTTGCTTCTGCTCCGTCCAAGCCCCTGGACTGGTCTAGCCACGTCATCACCTTCGACCCAGAAGACCACCCTGCAAACACTGCCGGGGTTGGGACCCTGCCGCTGATCGTGTCGCCCGTCATCCACAACTACAAGGTCACCAAGATGCTGGTCGACGGAGGCTCCAGCCTCAACTGCTAACGGCGAAGGTCCTGGCTATCCTTCAAATCCCCCTGTCTCGCCTACAAGACACTGGGGTGTTCCAAGGCGTGAACGGAAGTGTTACTCGACCCCTCGGGAAGATCACCCTTCCGGTCACCTTCGGCGACTCCAAGAACTTCCGCACCGAGGAAATCGTCTTCGACATCGCCGACACTCTGCTACCGTACAACGGCATACTTGGCAGACCTGCTCTGGCCAAGTTCATGGCCGTCTCCCACTTCGCCTACAACATGTTGAAGATTCCGGCGCCGTGGGGCGTGATCAAGGTCAAGGCCGACATCGACGATGCTATCTACTGCGTTCACCAGCTGAACCAGACGGTGGCAACCACGGCGGACATCCCTCAAGGTGTACAGGAGGATGATGATGGGGCTCTCCCCGGGGGCGAAGGGCACCCCGGGGGCTCCACATCTACTCCACCCAAGAAGGCGCCATTCCATGGCGATCCGCAGCTGACCAAGAAGGTGGCGCTAACCAGTGACGGAGTTCGCTCCATCACCATCGGCGCCCGCCTCACCGACAAATAGGAAAGCGCGCTCGTCGCCTTCCTTCGGGAAAACTCTGACGTCTTCGCGTGGGAGGCGTCAGGTTTACCCGGCGTACCAAGGGAGGTGATCGAGCACAAATTGGCGGTCAATCCGGGGGCTCGCCCCGTGAAGCAGGTTCTCCGGAACCAAAGCAAGGAAAAGCTGGAATTCATCATCGCCGAGGTGGACAAGTTGATAGAAGCTGGTGTCATCCGGTCGGTTCCCCACCCAAGCTGGGTGGCCAACCCCGTGGTGGTACCGAAACCCATGACCTTCAAGTGGAGACTCTGCATCGACTTCACAGACCTGAATAAGGCCTGTCCCAAGGACCCTTTCCCCCTGCCGCGGATCGACATGATCGTGGATTCCACGGCCGGGTGCGAGCTGCTGTGTTTCTTGGATGCCTTTTCCGGGTACCACCAGATCATGATGTCACTCGAGGACCAAGAGAAGACGGCCTTCATCACTCCCAAGGGCTGCTACTGCTACACCCGGATGCCTTTTGGCCTCCGAAACGCCGGCGCTACCTTCCAGCGCGCAATGCAAGCATGCCTTGGGTCGCAGCTGGGCCGCAACGTCGAAGCGTACATCGACGACATCGTGGTCAAGACCCGGTACAAGGACTCCCTCATCCAAGACCTGCACGAGACCTTCGAGAACCTCCGCCGGGTCAACTTCAAGCTCAACCCCGACAAGTGCGTGTTCGGGGTCCCCTCCGGCAAGCTGCTGGGTTTCCTGGTCTCTCACCGAGGGATCGAGGCGAATCCGGACAAATCAAGGCAATCGAGCGCATGGAGGCGCCCCGGCGGGTCAAGGACGTACAGCGCCTCAACGGGTGCATCACTGCACTCGGGCGCTTCATCTCAAGGCTTGGGGAGCGGGCCTTACCGTTCTTCAGGCTGCTCAAGAAGTCAGGCCCCGTGGAGTGGACCTCCGAGGCCGAGGAAGCCCTGCAGTCCCTCAAGCGCTACCTCGCCTCGCCACCAATCCTCGTGGCACCAGAAGAGAAGGAGCCCCTACTACTGTACATTGCTGCCACCAACCAGGTGATCAGCGCTGTGCTCGTGGTAGAGCGTGACGCTCCTCCGAAGAAGTCAAGCAAGATCAAGGGCAAGCGACCCGGGAACTCTCTTCCGGGGCAACCGTGCAAGAAAAGGCTGCCGGGTGACCAGGGGTCTCATGATCCTGGCGTCACTGCAACTTCACCAGGACGCGGATCCCGTCGGGAATGGAGAATCTCCCTCCGACGAGACTTCGCCGGGGGCTACATCGTCCCCACCCCAAGACATCGACGTGGGGAAGCCGAGCCCTCTCAGGACTCGGCGACCCGCAAGGTGCAGCACCCGGTCTACTTCGTCAGCGCAGTGCTGCGCGACGCCCGGGAGCGGTACCCCATGATGCAGAAGCTGCTGCTGGCAATCCTCATTGCCTCCCGCAAGATGAGGCCGTACTTCCAAAGCCATCCCATCACGGTGGTGTCCAAGTACAACCTAAGAAGCCCCCTGGAGAACCCACTTGCCACTGGTCGCATATCATGGTGGGCCATGGAGCTTCAAGGTTTCGGTCTCAAGTTCGAGCACACGGACAACATCAAGAGTCAGGCGCTGGCACGGCCGAGTGGACCGAGACGGCGTTCGACGACCCGGAAGAGGAAACCTGCCTCCCCGGGAAGGAAGATCCTAGCGCCTGGATCATGCACTTCGACGGCTCCTACACCAAGGGGAAAGGAGGTGCTGGGGTTGTCCTAACCTCACCAACCGGGGACCGGCTGAAGTACGTCGTCCAGATGCACTACCAAGGGAACATCTCCAACAACACGGCGGAGTACGAGGGCCTGCTCGCAGGACTTCGTGCTGCCGTCGGCCTCGGCATCAACAAGATCGTCGTCAAGGGTGACTCTCAGTTAGTCATCAAACAAGTGAACAAGGAGTACGCGTGCCCTCAGATGGCACCATACGTTGAAGAGGTCTGGAAGCTGCAGCGGCGCTTCGACAACTTCCGGGCTGTGTACGTCCCACGGGGAGAAAACACGGCCGCGGATGAGCTATCGCAGGTGGCGTCCAAGCAAGAACCAGTGCCTCCCGGGATCTACATCGAGGTCCTCAGGCGACCTTCGATCCCGCCCGAGAGGCTCGCGACAAGATCTGCGCCGGGGGCTGGCGACCCTTCTACCTCGACAACACGGGTAGCCAGCCCAGAAGCTCAAGACCCGGCAGCCCCTCCAGCGGAGGAAGCTATGCTTTCTTTCCGTCGGATGGTGCTACCGGTGGAAGGAACCCACCCACCCTGGGCCCGGGACATCGTCAAGTACATCATGGAGCACGCCCTCCCGGAGGACGATCACGACGCCGAGCGGGTGGCTCGTCAAGCCAAGCTCTACGTCATGATCGACGGCGAGCTCTACCGGCGACGGGACAACGGAGTCAAGCTCCGCTGCATCCCTCAAGAACAAGGCCAAGTACTGCTACGGGACATCCACGAAGGCACATGTTCAAGTCATGTGGCATCAAGATCACTGGCGGGTAAAGTTTTTCGTCACGGGTTCTACTGGCCAACAGTCCTCAGTGATGCGGAGCAGCTAGTCAAGACCTGTGAAGCCTGCCAATACTATGCGAAGAACATACATCAGCCGGCGCAAGCTCTGCAGCCAATTCCAATCTCCTGGCCGTTCGCGGTCTGGGGGCTGGACATCGTGGGAAAGATACCGAAGTCTGTCGGGGGCCATGAATACCTTTTCGTGGCCATCGACAAGTTCACAAAGTGGGTGGAAGTGATGCCAGTACCAAGACAGACAGCTCAAGCAGCCATCAAGTTCATTGAAGGGATCGTGTACCGCTTCGGAGTACCCAACAGAATCATAACGGACAATGGCTCTCAGTTCACAAGCCGATCCTTCCTCAACTTCTGTGAAGAGCTGGGAATCAAGGTGTGTTTTGCCTCGGTGTCCTACCCAAGGTGCAATGGGCAAGTGGAGCGAGCCAATGCGGAGGTCCTAAAGGGTTTGAAGACCAAGGCCTTTGACAAGTTAGAAGACAAGGGCAAGAACTGGATTGAGCATCTACCAAGTGTCTTGTGGTCCCTCAGAACCACACCAAGCAGAGCCACTCAAGAAACACCATTCTTCCTTGTCTATGGAGCAGAAGCCGTCTTGCCAACAGAGCTCAGGCATGGATCCCCCCGGGTACTTGCCTATGATGAAGACGCACAAGCTGAGAGGAGGATTGATGACATCAACTTCCTGGAAGAGGTGCGGTGCCGAGCTTCCTTACGATCTGCTCGATACCAGCAAGGGCTCCGCCGCTATCATGATCGCCATATCCGTTCACGGGTACTGGAACCCGGAGACCTGGTTCTCCGCAAGAAGCAGAAGCTTGATAACATGAACAAGCTGTCCTCCAAGTGGGAAGGACCTTATCGGGTGACGCATACCCTGAGACCCGGAGCTGTTTATCTGGAGGACGAGAAAGGCAGGCCGGAGGGCAACGCCTGGAACATCGAGAATCTCCGGAAATTCTACCCCTGAATACGAACATGAATCGCAGATAGTTCGAGTCAACTAAGCACGCCCAAGGGGCTAGTGTTCTGTATAAGGGTGTAAGAATCGTCGCCAAGGAATAAAAGATAAGTTTTTCAATTCCGTGAGCCTCTCTTGTTGTCGTGAAGTGTGTTATCCGTAACAACCCCCAAGCAGGGGGCTGACATGGTGCCGGTGGCTGACAGGTCGAGCGCGAGCAGCCTATCAGTAGGCGCTGCCACCTGATCGTGCCGTACTGCCGCGGTAAGAAGTGGAACGGGCAGTGCTGTGTTTTAAAGAACCTAAACACAGAAATGCACATTCAACTTTGCTTGCGGGTTGCTCCGGATGAAACACTTTCACGACATGTAAGGGAGGGTCCATTCTTTTCCTACTGAAAGTGTGTTGTGTGTAGCGCCTCTCCCGGGACAGGAATGGATGCTGAAGAGCGGCTCAGGAGCTGGATACCCGGGAAGGACAGAGTAGATCAAGGGCACGGCAAAAACCAGCTAAGTCTTTGCATGTGCATCTGGCATTCTAGGCATAATATCTCGCTCGGAGTCAATATACCACCAACCTGCGCATGCTTGACAGTTGATGAGAACCTTTGCGGGGGTAATGCGTCCTCCCCGGCGAACGGTCAGATTTCCCTTCTGGCCTAGTACCCGTGGCTGTGGAGTGGACTCCCGGAAGGCATAGTGCTCTTAGGGGTGCTGCTACCGGTGCGGGCGGTCAGAGCACTTGTCACCTAAGAGATCTCCTCAGAAAACTTGACGGCGCGTTAGTGCAAAGGGAGGTTTGGGAAATGACCCCGGGAGTTGAGCCCTAGGATTGCATTCATCTGAACTTACATTCTGAGTTTACAATTCTGGATTACATTCAGTCAAAGCTTTTCCTGGATACATATCTAGCCTATGCTACTAAGGCCAGCTCAGGGCTCCTGGCTGTGCAGCTCTGTCTTTCTGTTTTATTGCCTGCCGGGTGCACTCTTTTCTCCCGGGGACGCCTGGGTGAAAAGATGACACGCGTGCAGAATCTTGTCAGGCGCGTCGAAGAGCTCGACCCCCTTCTGCCGACCAGGGCGCTCCAGGGCCAAAGAGACGGAAGATTCCGTCCGCCAGTTCGCCTACGGACTGACTCTCGGCCTGCAAAAGTCCAGATCAAGATCAAGGTCATCCAAGAAGAAAAGGCGGAATCATGGAGAAGAGCAAGCAGTGAACCTGCTCAATGGCCTCGAGTTCAGCCACAACCAAGGATAGCTCTGGAATACCGGCAGTCCTTTCCTTCAGGATAAACCATAGAAGAATGGGACGCAACCTCGCCGACAGTGGCTCGGGCTCCAGCTTTGCTGGGTGCCTCCGCCGCTCCTCGAAAGACGGACTCCGCCGTCGACATATCGGACAAGGCCCTCTCTGCTTCGCCGGACATTGTTCTGCGGGATGAGGGGAGGCAAAGGAAGAAGAGGAGCGGAGCAAGGCGAGAAGATGTGGCGAAGGGGTGGAGTCTGGATGGTCTTTTATAGGCCTCCCTGCTCCACCTACCCCTTGACGCTACGGCTGCTGCAGTAATGGTAGCGCGTTTTGCAAAAAACTCGTTCTCATTCACACGGACGCGACACGCAGACAAGGAGGAAAACAAGATCTTCTTCATTTACAAGGACTAAAAGGGGACGATCTTTTTTACAACAAAAAGGTTGGCTCCCGCCGAACAAGGAGTACCGCCGTACAATGGAAGACGCTACTTCCAGAAGTACGACGTCAAGGCCGCCAAGGAGGAGGTCAACGAGATCTCCATGGCGCCCGTCGGATGCTCCTCGCCTTCAGGAAGACGAGCTCCCCTCGACCTTGATGTCAGATGAGTTTTCCTCATCTTCATCGTCGTCGTAGGAGCTCGAGCTGCCGCTGCTGCTCTCCATGCAGCACTCCACGCGTCCGCCATCGACACCGAAGATCTTCACGGAGCGCGTAGCATCTCCGTCGTACTGGAACACCAAGCACTGCCCCCTGGACAGGCGGCGGGCACGGGAGAACGACTTCCACCCCGGACCCAGAAGCATGGCGCCTTCAGTGGTGCGCTCCGCCATGGCCCAGGAGGGGCCATTGGGGCAGCCTTCCACCTGCAGCCAGAAGCCAGAGGGTCCGATGTCCTCCATCGCCATCGCGAAGGAATCCGGCAGGAGAAGCCGGCTGCGAGGCCTGCGGTTCAGATCCACGGCGAACTTGAACGGCGCGAAGCTGGTATGAACCATGCTCCTAGGAAGAGGGGCAGCGGTGCTGCGGCCTCCACGGCCGCCGCGACCGCGAATCCCACGACCTCGCGGAACAGCTCGACCACGAGTGGAGGGGCCACTCTCCGCAGCAGCTGAAGAAGTACGAGGGCGCCCAACTCCTCTCTTCGCTCTCACCATTGGCGCTGGCAGCTTGTGGGGAGGTCTGGAGTTGGACCAAGGAAGAAGATGACCGAAAAGGCCAGGGGTGCGCCTCGCTTTTATAGCCACGGCAGTGCCTCTGCCAAGCGTCTCCTCGGTTCTTCTGTTAGTGGGAATCGAGGGGGCCCCCGCAGTTATTCCCCCGAGCGGAGTAACTCTAAGACCTTCAAGGCCATCAGTGAAGCGGAGCTGAGAAGACCAGGTGCCCGGGATCCACTTTGACCTATCTTTAGGCCATGGCCCCGGCAGCTGGAGCAAGAGCCGCCGGGACCATGCCCGGGGGCTACTGTCGCAACAGTGGAACATGGGATTCCCCTAGTACTGCCAAAGTGGGTCCACCCCATGTGGGCCCAAGATGAAGATGGACAAGACCAAGACTCAAGTCAAGCTGGCGGGTTCACCGTCAAGACACGCATGGCCTACGACGACTAAGGGCTCCGGTCCTGGGGACCTTCCGGGTCCCCGAATCAAGCAAGAAGGCCAGGAAGGACCCGAGAGCCCGAGTTCCCGGCAGGAGTCCAGGCTCCCTCTCGGGTACTTCCTACGTTCCTGTGGATAAGCACTCCACCTCACCGCGGAAGACTTGGTAAGCAAGGCGAAGGCAGTGCGGGCGGGAAGCACGTCCCGTGGTGGTGTCAGCTCCTGTCCACCCCAAGGCGGACGCTCCCACCTTACCCAGAGGAGACGCTAGGCTGAGGAGAGGCCACATCTCCCCCTAAACTAGATGAGGAGGGTCCTTCACCCCGAAGGTCCCTCATGCCCCTCACGTGACCCTGTGGCAACCCCTTAGCCTATAAAAGGAGGACCAAGGCACGGGAGGAGGGAGGACAAGATAGAACGAGGTCGAACCAAGGACGAACACAAGCTAGAACCAGAGCAAGCCTAGACTAGGGCTGCGGAGGTAGAGAGGAAGGTGATCTCCTCCAGGTCAGGATCTGTCCTTCTTCTACCTCGAGCCAAAACCCTTCCGGGTACCCTGTCCGGGAGGTTCCATTGTGAACCACACTATGAAGAACTCATCAATCCAGACATGCAGGAGTAGGGCTTTTAGCCTCCGGGCGGCCTGAACCTGGGTAGCTTCTTGTGTCCCTTTGGTTGCATGCTTTGATCGTGGAGAGGAGGGCTTGATCTAGACTCCGCCCAAGAAGACGATTCTCAGCCTCCTTCGCGCCCCGTGCCGAACCTAAAAGGGGGTATCCTATACTCCCGGTGTCCGTGCAACGAGACACGACAATATGTTTTAGATTGCAATAGTTTTGTTTCAGTTATGAAAGTAGATGCATATTATGTACCCCGTTCTTGTTTACTTGTTTTGATCAAGTATGTGTATGAGAGCGTGTGAGGGGGAACGTGTGCATTAGTTGGAGTAACGGGGGGTGGCTAGTGCGGTGAACATGAGAGAAAGTTCCGCGATCCACTTGGGTTTTTACCTTACTTTGTTGCCTCACTAGGGATAAAGAAAAATACCTTGCTACCGGAGATGTGGGTGTGACCATTGCCACTACTCCATGACTAGATCTAGCATGTTCTTATTTTAACTTCATGTCATGATACTTAATGCTATGCTCTGATTTATCTTAATTACTAAGGTGTTATGATTTAGTTCGCATCTTGGTGGAGTATAAGAGAGATTAATAAACAAAAGATCTCTATGTTAGGACGTGATGCCCATATAATTAGTAACTTGTCAAGAAACCTTTATGTTGCAATCTCATATGTTAATTCTAGTGTTCCATTGTCTACCACTTTATTAAAGAGAGAGTGCATTTGTGAAACCATGAACCCCGGTCCATTTTTAATCATAAGAAACACCTTTCCAACAACTTTTATCCACTTTACATTTTCTGCCATTTAAAAATCCGAAAATACAAAAACACTTTTACATCTTGCATTCACAATACAAAACCCAAAAATATCATCCATCATTGCTTCTACCATCCTTGCATATTTATTTATCATCATTGCATATTTATTTACTGTTTTGCATTCATTTTATCTTGATATCATTCTCACACCTTGTGCTTGACAACCGCTTGGTGAGGTTGAGGGCCAAAACAATTTACTTTGTTTGTAGGTTTTCAAGAGAAGGATAAGAAGATAAATCTTTCACTACTGATTCCCCGAGAGTTCGATATTAAACCCTCGAGTCACCCCTCGTGGGGAAAACCGTCTTTCCTATACTACACACTCTGCACTTGGAGTCTCAACCTAACCCATATTCTTTTGACGCAGGTAACTACGTCAAGGGCCATCAGCATATCATAGAACCTCTGCGCCCTCATGGTTCTAAAATCCTCCTTGTTCAAGTCCTTCACAGTGGTCATGTTGTCAAACTTGGCCTTCTTAGCCCTTTCTTCTCTAAGGAGGGCAGCCTCTTGCCGAACTCTTCGTGCATCGGACTCCTTTTGTTGCTTTGCAACACCACGCTGCACATATCGGTCGTTCTCATCATCATAATCCAAATATTGTCTTTCTGACCTCTTTGGTGCTTTGGGTTTGGATGATGATGTGCCTGAATAGTACCTCTGGTTATCTGTGAATAAAGAGTAGATAGGTAGCAAGGAGGTGAGCATACATGTCCATAGAAGCCAAAAGAAGAAACTAAGTTGGAACAATTTTCTAGAAATTTGATCTAGACCGGAGTCTCCGGTCTTAGGGGGCGGAGTCTCCGGCCCTGGGACTGGAGATCCCGATCTAGGTCAAATGTGCGGGAAATTTGTTGCAACTAGTTTCTAGAGATTGCATTTGTTGCAGCTATTTTCTAGAGATTGCATTTGCCAGCACAAAGGTTCTACACCAAGAAAAACTAAGGAAACTACTCTCCAAAGCACATCTAGGTTGAAACCCTAGAGAAAGAGAGAAGTTTACCCTTGTCCTTCATGGTGGAGGTCCAACAGAGGGGAGGAAGTTCCCCGGCGGTGGAGAAGTGGCTGCTTTTGTGCCGTGATTCCTTTTCCATTTTTCTTTTACAATCGAATACAAAAAATATTTAACTTGTGAACCATGTATCGAAATTACGATCCGTTTTTAGGAATGGGTTAGTCGCGTCGAGATCTTTAAAACTAGATCCCATATTGATATATTTCGACAAACTTTTTTTGTGCACTGCCCGGAGTGTGTAGTTGCACAGTCTTCCTGTTTTTCTGTAGTGCGGTGCAATGTCTTCTCTTTCGCAATGCACTGCCTCGGAGAGTGAGTGCACTGCCTTCTTTTTCACAGTGCACTGTCTTCTCTTTTGCGGTGCACTGCTGAAAGGATCGGTATGGCCACCTAGAGGGGGGTGAATAAGTGCTACTCAATTTTTAGCTCTTTTTCGAATTTAGGCTTGACACAAAGGTAAATTCTCTAGATATGCAACTACGGTGAATTTACCTATATGACAAGTTAACACTAGACTAAGCATGATACAAGTAAGAACTAGCGAGTAAGGAGTAACCGAACGGGAAGCACGCGGAGACAAGGATGTATTCCCGAGTTCCTCCTTTTTAGGGGAGTACGTCTCGTTGGAGGGGTGTGAGTTTCAAACTCAAACGCCACAAATGGCCTCACCATATTCTCCGATGAATGTAAGGACCCCTGACCACCGGTCCGAGAAGCCCACGTTATGTAAAATAGATCACGATCCCAATGATCAGTGCATCGCAATCACATAACCAACATGGTATCAAGAGTTACATCATTCAAGTCGTACGAATAAAGGTCTTACAACATAAATGGTCACATGACCAAGTCTGCAAATCATCGTCGCGCAGGATGGAATTAACTACGATACAGCGGAAACTCGTGGTTAGCGTCGGCCCTCGTCTCCAACGGACGCAACCCCACAAGTGCAGTTGACCGGTGACAGCTAAGCGGCGTAGTCGTCGACATACTCTTCCTCCTCAGCATAGGCCTCCTCGTAGAAATCTGGACATTTGAATATCCAGGGACACAGCCATGAGTACAATTACGTACTCGCAAAACCACCACCAGGCTTAAGATTTCATGGTAATGCACTAAAAGCCTTTTCGAAAACTGGGATAGCTGCTATATACGACTATAGGGCATAATTTTCGCAAACGATGCTTTTCGACATAGAGAATACAACATCTCTATATCCTTGTTGAAAAAGGCATTTGGAGATATAATTCTCCTTCTTTCGGAAATGGCAGAAAACATTTCCACGTTCGAAAACACTTTGTAAAGCTTCCATCAAAACACTAGGATAGGGATGCCCCTTTTTCCTTTCCGGGTTCCGACTGGTTGACTCCCCGAGACCAACCATCTTCTCCCAAAATCCCGTACCTCCCAGGTACCTCCTTGATGCCTCCTTTCTCCTTTGCCGAAAACAGTTTCTTTTTAAAACATAAAATGCCCATACGCCTAGATCGGTGGCCTTTCCAACCGTCCATGACCGAGGACTCGGCTATTCGAATAGATTTACACTCTGCAGAGGGGTGCACTTTCACCACATCAAATAGGTCACCGCCGCGGATCATCCCACGGATTGCCAGACGACAATACGTCAAACGTCGGGACACTAATCAAGACTTTTCACTATGTCCATACTAATACAGAGATACCTCTTCAACTAGGTTGATTCCCCCTGGCACCGTTGAACCCATCCCATGGTGTCCGACCGCCATGACAGGGACCTAATCGGTGCAACTGGTGGCGAACTTAATCCCACTCTCTTTATGTCCCTCTCTCTTAGGCGACAACCAGTTCAGGGGCCATAGCCACCCCCTAAGCAAATTGAGGTAGCTCCATATTAATACAAACAAGCTTCCGGTCAAGCCCTACCCATGTCAGGTAATGTGGCTGCACGGGTTAATTGTTCGGGCGGCCGCTAGGGCTGTACTTTGTTTTGCAAAAACATCTCCACCTCCGACTGCTCCCAGCAGCTCGGGTTTTCACAACTCTCCGAATGCTCCCAGCACTTCGGGTTTTGATAAACTCTCCGAATGCTCCCAGCACTTCGGGTTTTCATAAACACCTCCATTTGCTCCCAGCAACATGGGTTTTGCAAAACACTTTCTCGCCGATCGCTCCCAGCGACTCGGGTTTTTCCTCGGGAAAACATTTTACCAAAAACCAGGCTCCCATCCTATAGTTTTGAGATGAGGATGTAAGGATATACTACTAGAAGATATAATTTTCTTGATAGCACCTTCAGTAGAAGGCTTCTCAAGTAAAGATCTATTTTTATAAACCTATTATATACTAGTAGATATCTTTGGCCAAACAATATTTGATAAAATATTTTTGGGTGACAAAGCGCCACAGAAGAAATAAAACATGCATTATTTTATTTTGAAAACAAAACATGCTTTAATGAAATAATGGGATTTAAGTAGGGTATGGTGAGGTGGCTTGCCTTGCTCAGCAAAGTGTCCCTGGTACTGTTCTTCCTCGTAGACAGGTTCAGTTCCCTCGTACCGCTCCTCCTCTTGCGGTTCTATCGTACCGGAAAAATCAAACGCAACTACCGTTAATTCTAAGAAGCGGGTTGACAACAATCTAAAAGGTTTAAACCCAACAGCAAGCATTTCATTACATAAACACCCTCTGGATAAAACATCTACCACAACCCTAAACAAAAACAATTAAAGGCAAACAATTATAATGGAGCTTTTGTTAGAAGAAAAGCTGCTGTTTTGGGGGAAACATCCCCAAGCCCTACAATAATGCTCCTAAAAATATATCCTTCTACCACAGTACACCTAACCATCATACCAAGCCATAGAAATTGGACTTGCATCAATAGCTACCACCAAACAAGAATTAAAAATCCTACAAAGGCTACTGGTCTCAAAATCAAAAGGAGTAGAACTCCAGTTCTAGGAATCTCCTGCATGCAAGGTTAAATCCTATGGACAAGTATTGATTTTAGCTTTCTGTAGAAATTGGATTCACCTAAAAAGGATATTCCTAGCTCCTGCTAAAAATAAAACACTAGAAAATACTTTTTCCACATGATTTAATGCCATGCAAAATATAATAAATATTTTTAGCAAACCCACTTCTGCATGTTTAAGAAAACATCACAGCACCCTCTAAAAATACTCCTAAGCAACATGCATGTACAGATCTATCACCAACTAATTAATCTAAGCACACAAATTACCAGAACAAAAAAAAAATAAACAAAACTGCGGCTAAAAAAAAAAAGATCGGGCAACATGGGCCAGCGCTGGCCGGGTCCAGCGCGGATCTGGCGCGAGGGAGCTGGGCCGGCCTAACTGTGCTTCAGCGCAGCACAACGCGCGCGGAAACCAGCCCGCGGCGCGGGATTCAAACACGGCCGTTGATCTTGCGATCAACGGCTCGTGGCCGTCGTCTTTGACGCGCATGCGCGCACGCAGGCCGGCGAGAGGGGAAATGGCGCGGTGGCGGCCTGCTCACCTAGGGGTGATGCATGCAGCGTTTGAGGGTTGCAGACGGTGGAGGGGGTCGAGGAAGAGGGTCGGAAGTGGACGGCGTCAGCTGGGGTGGCCGGAGTTCATGGTGGCGGCGGCGACGTCCTTCTCCGGTCGAGGTCGAGCACGGCGTCCACGGGCAACCTCTGGACAAAAGAAAAGGGTGGGGAGTGAGCTTAGGCAGAGGGGAGTCCAGAAGGCCAAAAATGGCGAAGAATGGGGAAGAGAGTCGAGGGCTACAGCCGCGTTTGCCGGCGACGACCTTCGGCAAACTCCGGTGTTTCAGGGCTGCAGAGGGCTCGGGGATGAGCGGGGCTTCGAGGGAAGGGTATTGAGGTGAGGTGGGTGTGCTCTGGGGGGACAGAGAGCGAATGGGGAGGCCGAGGTGAGGGAGGGGCGAGGTTCACCCCTATCTAGGGTTTTCGGACATGGGGGTCGGCTGGGGTGACGTGGGGCACGGGCAGAGGCTGGCTAGGGCGGTGGAGAGTGGGGCAGAGGTGAGGTGGCCGTGGTGAGGTGTTCTGCCTAGTGAGGAGGGGGGAGTGAACTCCCATTGGGGGTGGAGTGTAAAGAGAGGTTTTGAGTGGTGGAGAGGGAGGTGGAGGGACTGACTTGTGGGGTCTTGCTGACTAGGATGGCCCCTTCTGTCCAGAGGTTAGGGGGAAGAGAGAAGGGTCGAGTTAGGTGGGGCTTAGGGGCTCGTTTAGTTAGAAATGACCAAATGGTCATTAGTTAGACTAGGCTCTAAACTTCAGTGGTGTTAGTGCCAAAACAAAGTGTTAGCAAGCAACTAAAAGCATGACTCAAAACT
The DNA here is from genome assembly GCA_947311845.1 of Poa pratensis. Classification (NCBI taxonomy): domain Eukaryota; kingdom Viridiplantae; phylum Streptophyta; class Magnoliopsida; order Poales; family Poaceae; genus Poa; species Poa pratensis. The sequence continues at coordinate 31,876,183 of CAMZMU010000114.1, forward strand.
ACAAGCACTAACGAACAACAGGGAACCAAAACATACCAAAAGCCATTTCTGATTTGCTTAATCTAAAGCTCTAGAAAAGCTAAGTTATAACAGACAAGAAGATCACTATTGCTAAAAAAAAAATTTAAAAGATTTCATACAAGTGACACTAAAGGTTTTCAAACAACCCTGGAGGGATAAAGGAAACAACTAAAACAATCAAGCAAGAAGTGACATAAAAATCAAACAAAAGTTTTAGCTAATTAGGAAAAACCTAAACTAACACCAAAATTTCTAAGTCCAAAAGTTGGGGTGTTACAAACCTTCCCCCCTTAGGAGAATCTTGTCCTCGAGATTCCGGAGTTGAAGAGGAAAGGAACCCAGGAAATTCTTTTTCCAGATAATCTTCACGCTCCCATGTGGCTTCTTCCTCTGAGTGATTGGTCCACTGGACCTTCAGAAACTTGATCTTCCGTCTACGGGTCACACGGATATCTTCAGCTAGCACACGGAGAGGTCGTTCCCGGTAGGTGAGGTCGTGATTGAGGTCAATGGTGTGGTGATCCACCTTCTGATATGAGTGAGTAGCGCCGGGGATTTGAAGACACTTCCGGAGTAAGGATACGTGGAATACGTCATGAAATTCTGACAGGTGAGAGGGTAGTTCCAATTTGTATGATACCTCCCCGCTTCGGCAGAGAACCTTGAAAGGACCGATGTAGCGGGGTGCAAGCTTTCCCCGGACGTGAAAACGTTGCATCCCTTTGAGTGGGGTAACACGCAGGTACACCATGTCGCCGGTCTTGAAACATAAGTCACGCCTCTTGGAGTCGGCGTAACTTTTCTGCCTGGACTGAGCGGCTTTAAGACGGTCTCGGATTAGTTGAACTTGCTCTTCGGCCTCTCGCAGGGCATCGACTCCGAAAACTTGACTGTCCCCTGTTTGAGACCAGTTCAGGGGAGTACGGCATTTACGTCCGTACAGAGCTTCGAACGGGGCCATTTTCAAACTGGCTTGGTAACTATTATTGTAGGAGAATTCAGCAAACGGCAGGCAATCCTCCCACTTGGCTCCATAAGCTAACACACAGGCTCTAAGCATATCCTCAAGGATTTGATTGACTCTCTCCGTCTGTCCTCCTGTCTGGGGGTGATAAGCGGTGCTGAAAAAGAGCTTGGTTCCTAACTCTTCATGAAGTTTGGTCCAGAAACGAGAGGTGAATTGGGTTCCTCTATCGGATACGATTGTCTTAGGTATCCCATGGAGACTGACGATACGGGACATGTATAAATCGGCTAACTGGTCAGATCGGTAGGTGGTGCGGACAGGAAGGAAATGAGCAACCTTGGTGAGCCTGTCCACAATGACCCAAATGGCGTCGTGTCCTCGATTGGACCGGGGTAAACCCGTGATGAAGTCCATACCGATTTCATCCCACTTCCATTCGGGTATTCTCAGGGGCTGGAGTAATCCGGCGGGTCCTGATGTTCGGCCTTGACTCTCTGACAGATATCACAATTTTGAACGAAGAATGCGATCTCCCGCTTCATGCCGTGCCACCAAAACTTCTCCTTGAGGTCCTGGTACATCTTGGTTCCACCGGGGTGGATGGAGTACAAGGTCTCGTGGGCTTCCTTCATAATCAGTTGTTTCAAGTCGTGATCAGACGGTACGCAGATGCGGCCTTCATACCATAGAATGCCCTCGGGGTCAATGGTGAACCCGGGAACCTCTTCCTTCGCCATTCTAAGCTTGATGCCTTCGATACTCTTGTGACCCTTCTGTGCTTTCTTGATCTGATCCCAAAGTGTTGGCTGCAACATGAGTTGATCCACCGCTCCATAACTAACTACTTCAATTCCCATCTTGTCCAGCTCTTCCCAGAGGGCTGGTTGCCGGGTCTTGATCATGGTGTTGAAAGAGCACGGCTGTCGACTAAGGGCATCGGCTACGACGTTGGCTTTTCCAGGGTGGTAATGGATGTCTAGGTCATAATCTTTTATGAGCTCTATCCATCTACGCTGCCTCATGTTCAACTCCCGTTGGGTGAAGATATACTTCAGGCTCTTGTGGTCAGTGTAGATGTCACAACGATTGCCCATCAGAAAATGGCGCCAAGCTTTGAGTGCGTGAACCACGGCAGCAAGTTCAAGGTCATGGGTGGGGTAATTCTGTTCGTGCTTGCGGAGCTGTCGCGAGGAATAGGAGATTACCTTGCCCTCTTGCATGAGGACACAACCTAGTCCAAGCTTGGAAGCGTCGCAATATACGACAAAATCCTTGGTCACATCAGGCATAGTCAGGATTGGTGCGGTGGTTAATCTCTTCTTCAGTTCTTGAAAACTCTCCTCACACTTGTCAGTCCACTCAAACTTCTTGTCCTTCTTCAGTAATTGGGTGAGGGGTTTGGCAATACTTGAGAAACCCTCGACAAACTTGCGGTAATACCCAGCCATTCCGAGGATAGATCTCACTTCGGTCTGGTTGGTGGGGGTCGGAAACTCAACTATGGCCTTGATATGAGAGGGATCAACGGCGATTCCTCCGGCAGTGATAACATGCCCAAGGAATGCCACTTCCTCAGCCAAAATTGACATTTGCTAAACTTGGCATAGAGCTGGTGTTTACGAAGGGTGCCTAAAACCAATCTCAGGTGCTCTTCATGCTCTTCTTCTGATTTAGAGTAAATCAGGATGTCATCGATGAAAACCACTACGAATTTGTCCAGATAATCCATGAACACCTTATTCATGAGATTCATGAAGTAGGCCGGGGCATTGGTCAGGCCAAAGGTCATTACGGTCGACTCAAACAACCCGTAACGAGTGGTGAAGGCTGTCTTCGGAATGTCGGTCTCTCTTACTTTCAGCTGGTGGTAACCGGTGCGGAGATCGATCTTAGAAAAGACTCGAGCTCCATTGAGTTGATCAAACAGATCCTCAATCTTGGGTAAAGGGTACTTGTTCTTGATGGTCACGTCGTTCAGCTTCCGGTAGTCCACACATAAGCGAGTGGTACCGTCTCTTTTATCCACGAAAATCACTGGAGATCCCCATGGTGAGGCACTAGGGCGAATCAGTCCTTTCCTAAGCATGTCATCCAACTGTTTCTTTAATTCCTCTAACTCTTGGGGATTCATACGGTAAGGCTTCTGAGCTATGGGTCCAGTTCCAGGGACTAACTCAATGATGAACTCGATATCCCGATCAGGCGGCATACCGGGTAACTCTTCGGGAAACACATCAGGATACTCACAAACTATGGGCACCTCCTCCAGGGCAGGCTTAGCTATACTCTTGTGACAATGCCCTAACAAGGAGTGCATCGAAGATGTGTGCACAACCTCAACTCCTTCCGGACTGGTGAGGGAGATAGTTTTTGTGTTGCAGTCTATAACCCCACGGTTTACTGCCATCCAGTCCATTCCCAAAACCACTTCTATACCTTGTTTTCCCAAAACCACAAGGTCAGCATGGAATCGGGCTCCCTGAATTTCTACGGGCACCTCTTTGCACGAAAGGCTAGTCTTAGTGGTGGCTCCCGGAATTTGAACTAACATAGGTTGGCGCATCAAAGTTGGAACCATCCCACTTTTCTCAACAAACGGTTCGGTAACAAACGAATGGGATGCTCCGGAATCAAACAAAACTGCAGCAGGTACGGAGTTGACAGGGAACGTACCCATCACGAGATCAGGTGCCTCCTGGGCTTCTTCAGCGCTGATGTGGTTCAGGTGTCCTCTTGTCACGGTTCCAGGCTTCCTTGGGTAAGGGGCCTTGCCTCCAGGGGTCGGACTGATCCCTGGTTCATCTTGGTCGCATTGGGGCGGTTATCAACAGGTTGCTTGGTGGGGCAGTCCCTTGAGAAATGCCCAGGCTGTCCACAGGCAAAGCATCCTCCGGTGGGTCTTGGTGCTGGCGGCCGAGTGAAATTGAGACCAGGATTGTAGCCGCCTCCTGGGCGAGGGACAGGTGGACGAGTGGGGTAACCCGGACGAGGTGCATACGACTGAGGTCTTGATGGCTGATACGCTGGTCGTGGCGGCTGATAGGCAGGCCTAGGTGAAGGGGTGAGGCGCAGGCGCTGGTTGTTGTTGTTGTTGCTGCCACTGCTACTGCCTTGCTGCATCATCTGGCGGCGCTTGCGGTTGTCATAAGATGCTTTACGCTTGTGCTCCATCATGATGGCGGCGTCAGCCAAAGATTCCAGATCATTGAATGGCATCACCACCAGGATGCACTGCATTTCATCATGCAGCCCGTTCAGGAACCTTTCCTTCCTTTTGTCCTCCGTGTCCACGTCGGCAGGTGCATACCTTGCCAAGGTGGTGAATTCCTCCAGATACTCACCCACTGACATACCGCCTTGCTTTAGGCGCAGAAACTTCTCTCGCATAATGCTGACTTGACCTGATGGCACGTACCGCTTCTGAAACTTGGTCTTGAAAGCCTCCCAGGTCACAACTTCACCTTGAGGCAGTAGTGCCTTAACTGACTCCCACCATGCTCGGGCGGCACCTGAGAGGTAGTGAGTAGCATAGACCACCTTCTCATTGTCGCCAACATGGGCGACCTCTAGATTGTTCTCGATCGAGCGGATCCAGTCGTCCGCGTCAAGTGGGTTCACCCTCTGAGAGAACACCGGGGGATTAGTGTTCTGGAAGTCTCGCAGCTTGGAACGGCCTTCCTCATTGCCATTGCCATTGCCGCCATTGCCACCGTTAGGATTGACGGCAATCTGGGCCAGGTGCTGCAGTGTGGCGAGGTTCGCGGTCCTCTCGGCACGAGCGGCCTCACGGTCCTCCATGAAGAGGCGCATCAGCTGGGCCATAGTGGGCTCGGGTGGTGGGGGTGGATCTCTCGCCATACTGAAGTTTAGAAAACGGCAGAATTAAAACTCTAAACAAATAATAAATAAAAACATTTGAGGTAGAAAGAAAACATGCCAACCATGCAAACAGTAACATCATACAAATGCAGCAAGAACACATGTCACAAATGGGATAACTAGCTCGATAATAGGGTCTCGATATGACTCACATGAGTTCACAAATACAAAGTCTAACACAACAATCGCCTTACAACCATCAAGGCTACCACATACTAATGACAACAAGGTCACTCGATCGCAACATAACAAGCTCGCGACAGGGTGATCCTAACTCAAAAGAAACTACTCGAAGTAGCTACTCGTCCGCGGCAGCGACGTCAGGTGAAGTGAGTGTGTCGCCGTCGTAAGGGGGCTCGTCGGGGTCCTCCTCGTCGGACATAACTAGCTCCGAGTCCGCGCCGGTGTCGTCGCGAAGGTCGTCGTCCTCCTGCTCGCTCTCCGGCTCCATGTCCATATCCTCCATCGGGTCCTCGTCGTCGGGCAGGAGATTGTCGTTCTCCTTGCGCAACTCCTCAAGCTCCTCCTCTAGCTCGGCGATCCGGGTGTCACGTAGCTGAATGGTCGCCTCAAGATCATCAACCCTACGCGAGAGGTTGTGCTGCCAGTACCGGGCAGTCTTGAAACGGGCCTCGAAGCGACGGGTCTCCTTCCGCTCCTTCCCGCGCGCGGTACGGGACCTCGCCAGGCGCTCCTCAGTGGCCTTGAGCTTCTCCTCTGCAATCTTCAGCTTGTCCAGTGCCTCCGTGAGCTGGGCCTCCACAGCCTCGGTGTCCTGCTCGGCCTCCGTAACGCGGTTCTCCGCGTCGACGTACTGCATACGGCGAAGGTCGCTCTCCATACGGCTGTGGATCAGCCGATCCTGAGTGTGCTCCAGGAGGATCCCCAAGTCCTCCACGTGCAGCCCAAAGATGGGGTGGGGGCGCAGAGGCATAGAGTGGCCCTGGTCGTCGCGCCTCTCGAAGTACTCGAAGCGGGTGCCGACTAACTCGGCGCTGTGGAAGTGCACCAAGCGAGCGAGAGCCCGCTGCAGGACGGTCGCAGTAGCTGCGGTCTGGGTGGGCTCGATGGCCTCCACGGTCAGCTCCTCCGCAAACGGTGGCACAAGAGGGCCTCGAAGGGTGCACCTCACCCTCCAGGACATCTCCCCGTCGACCAACGGCAGAGCGCGTCCTCCACGCAACTCTGGGAGTGGGCGCCCCAAAAGCCGGGTCAAAGCAAGCAGCTCGGTCTGGAACAGTGGCGTCGCTCCCGGGGTAGGTATCGCCCCCAACTGGATACTCGTCGTAAACCCGTCGGCCATCTACACAAAATTTTAAATGAAGGTTTAATTAGTGATCGGTGTGCAAAATTTTAAGTAGCAACAAGTAAAACAATTTATGCAAGTAAAGTTACTTATAGAAGTTAAAATAGAGGGGAGAGGATATAGCAGTATATTCCGCAAGTTTTAACACCTCTCCTGAGTTTTTAAGGAAAAACAGTTTTGCGTGACGTCGACGCCCAACCTAGCTAAAGTCTCCTAAGGTCAACGATGGCTCTGATACCAAGTCTGTAAGGACCCCTCTGACCACCGGTCCGAGAAGCCCACGTTATGTAAAATAGATCACGATCCCAATGATCAGTGCATCGCAATCACATAACCAACATGGTATCAAGAGTTACATCATTCAAGTCGTACGAATAAAAGTCTTACAACATAAATGGTCACATGACCAAGTCTGCAAATCATCGTCGCGCAGGACGGAATTAACTACGATACAGCGGAAGCTCGTGGTTAGCGTCGGCCCTCGTCTCCAACGGACGCAACCCCACAAGTGCAGTTGACCGGTGACAGCTAAGCGGCGTAGTCGTCGACATACTCTTCCTCCTCAGCATAGGCCTCCTCGTAGAAATCTGGACATTTGAATATCCAGGGACACAGCCATGAGTACAATTACGTACTCGCAAGACCACCACCAGGCTTAAGATTTCATGGTAATGCACTAAAAGCCTTTTCGAAAACTGGGATAGCTGCTATATACGACTATAGGGCATAATTTTCGCAAACGATGCTTTTCGACATAGAGAATACAACATCTCTATATCTTGTTGAAAAAGGCATTTGGAGATATAATTCTCCTTCTTTCGGAAATGGCAGAAAACATTTCCACGTTCGAAAACACTTTGTAAAGCTTCCATCAAAACACTAGGATAGGGATGCCCCTTTTTCCTTTCCGGGTTCCGACTGGTTGACTCCCCGAGACCAACCATCTTCTCCCAAAATCCCGTACCTCCCAGGTACCTCCTTGATGCCTCCTTTCTCCTTTGCCGAAAACAGTTTCTTTTTAAAACATAAAATGCCCATACGCCTAGATCGGTGGCCTTTCCAACCGTCCATGACCGAGGACTCGGCTATTCGAATAGATTTACACTCTGCAGAGGGGTGCACTTTCACCACATCAAATAGGTCACCGCCGCGGATCATCCCACGGATTGCCAGACGACAATACGTCAAACGTCGGGACACTAATCAAGACTTTTCACTATGTCCATACTAATACAGAGATACCTCTTCAACTAGGTTGATTCCCCCCGGCACCGTTGAACCCATCCCATGGTGTCCGACCGCCATGACAGGGGACCTAATCGGTGCAACTGGTGGCGAACTTAATCCCACTCTCTTTATGTCCCTCTCTCTTAGGCGACAACCAGTTCAGGGGCCATAGCCACCCCCTAAGCAAATTGAGGTAGCTCCATATTAATACAAACAAGCTTCCGGTCAAGCCCTACCCATGTCAGGTAATGTGGCTGCACGGGTTAATTGTTCGGGCGGCCGCTAGGGCTGTACTTTGTTTTGCAAAAACATCTCCACCTCCGACTGCTCCCAGCAGCTCGGGTTTTCACAACTCTCCGAATGCTCCCAGCACTTCGGGTTTTCATAAACTCTCCGAATGCTCCCAGCACTTCGGGTTTTCATAAACACCTCCATTTGCTCCCAGCAACATGGGTTTTGCAAAACACTTTCTCGCCGATCGCTCCCAGCGACTCGGGTTTTTCCTCGGGAAAACATTTTACCAAAAACCAGGCTCCCATCCTATAGTTTTGAGATGAGGATGTAAGGATATACTACTAGAAGATATAATTTTCTTGATAGCGCCTTCAGTAGAAGGCTTCTCAAGTAAAGATCTATTTTTATAAACCTATTATATACTAGTAGATATCTTTGGCCAAACAATATTTGATAAAATATTTTGGGTGACAAAGCGCCACAGAAGAAATAAAACATGCATTATTTTATTTTGAAAACAAAACATGCTTTAATGAAATAATGGGATTTAAGTAGGGTATGGTGAGGTGGCTTGCCTTGCTCAGCAAAGTGTCCCTGGTACTGTTCTTCCTCGTAGACAGGTTCAGTTCCCTCGTACCGCTCCTCCTCTTGCGGTTCTATCGTACCGGAAAAATCAAACGCAACTACCGTTAATTCTAAGAAGCGGGTTGACAACAATCTAAAAGGTTTAAACCCAACAGCAAGCATTTCATTACATAAACACCCTCTGGATAAAACATCTACCACAACCCTAAACAAAAACAATTAAAGGCAAACAATTATAATGGAGCTTTTGTTAGAAGAAAAGCTGCTGTTTTGGGGGAAACATCCCCAAGACCTACAATAATGCTCCTAAAAATATATCCTTCTACCACAGTACACCTAACCATCATACCAAGCCATAGAAATTGGACTTGCATCAATAGCTACCACCAAACAAGAATTAAAAATCCTACAAAGGCTACTGGTCTCAAAATCAAAAGGAGTAGAACTCCAGTTCTAGGAATCTCCTGCATGCAAGGTTAAATCCTATGGACAAGTATTGATTTTAGCTTTCTGTAGAAATTGGATTCACCTAAAAAGGATATTCCTAGCTCCTGCTAAAAATAAAACACTAGAAAATACTTTTTCCACATGATTTAATGCCATGCAAAATATAATAAATATTTTTTAGCAAACCCACTTCTGCATGTTTAAGAAAACATCACAGCACCTCTAAAAATACTCCTAAGCAACATGCATGTACAGATCTATCACCAACTAATTAATCTAAGCACACAAATTAACAGAACAAAAAAAAATAAACAAAACTGCGGCTAAAAAAAAAAGATCGGGCAACATGGGCCAGCGCTGGCCGGGTCCAGCGCGGATCTGGCGCGAGGGAGCTGGGCCGGCCCAACTGCGCTTCAGCGCAGCACAACGCGCGCGGAAACCAGCCCGCGGCGCGGGATTCAAACACGGCCGTTGATCTTGCGATCAACGGCTCGTGGCCGTCGTCTTTGACGCGCACGCAGGGCCGGCGAGAGGGGAAATGGCGCGGTGGCGGCCTGCTCACCTAGGGGTGATGCATGCAGCGTTTGAGGGTTGCAGACGGCGGAGGGGGTCGAGGAAGAGGGTCGGAAGTGGACGGCGTCAGCTGGGGTGGCCGGAGTTCATGGTGGCGGCGGCGACGTCCTTCTCCGGTCGAGGTCGAGCACGGCGTCCACGGGCAACCTCTGGACAAAAGAAAAGGGTGGGGAGTGAGCTTAGGCAGAGGGGAGTCCAGAAGGCCAAAAATGGCGAAGAATGGGGAAGAGAGTCGAGGGCTACAGCCGCGTTTGCCGGCGACGACCTTCGGCAAACTCCGGTGTTTCAGGGCTGCAGAGGGCTCGGGGATGAGCGGGGCTTCGAGGGAAGGGTATTGAGGTGAGTGGGTGTGCTCTGGGGGGACAGAGAGCGAATGGGGAGGCCGAGGTGAGGGAGGGGCGAGGTTCACCCCTATCTAGGGTTTTCGGACATGGGGGTCGGCTGGGGTGACGTGGGGCACGGGCAGAGGCTGGCTAGGGCGGTGGAGAGTGGGGCAGAGGTGAGGTGGCCGTGGTGAGGTGTTCTGCCCAGTGAGGAGGGGGGGAGTGAACTCCCATTGGGGGTGGAGTGTAAAGAGAGTTTTTGAGTGGTGGAGAGGGAGGTGGAGGGACTGACTTGTGGGGTCTTGCTGACTAGGATGGCCCCTTCTGTCCAGAGGTTAGGGGGAAGAGAGAAGGGTCGAGTTAGGTGGGGCTTAGGGGCTGGTTTAGTTAGAAATGACCAAATGGTCATTAGTTAGACTAGGCTCTAAACTTCAGTGGTGTTAGTGCCAAAACAAAGTGTTAGCAAGCAACTAAAAGCATGACTCAAAACTACAAGCACTAACGAACAACAGGGAACCAAAACATACCAAAAGCCATTTCTGATTTGCTTAATCTAAAGCTCTAGAAAAGCTAAGTTATAACAGACAAGAAGATCACTATTGCTAAAAAAAAAAATTTAAAAGATTTCATACAAGTGACACTAAAGGTTTTCAAACAACCCTGGAGGGATAAAGGAAACAACTAAAACAATCAAGCAAGAAGTGATATAAAAATCAAACAAAAGTTTTAGCTAATTAGGAAAAACCTAAACTAACACCAAAATTTCTAAGTCCAAAAGTTGGGGTGTTACAATGAACCTTGCCCAAAAGTTCGGTTCACCTTCCACTATCGGAATCCTTCAAGGCGGAATCCGGAGCCCTTACAACAAACTTGAGACTCAACCCACAAAAGGATTGGGGGCTCCCAAGCACCACAACACCTGCTACATAAAAATAACAAGCAAGTAAGTATAATAAGATGCCTAGGTTTTCCTAGTGGAAACCCCTAGGCTCGAATCTCTCAAGTGAATGAGGGGAAATGAAGAACGCTTTGGTGAAGTAGTAGATCCGGGACTTCTCCTTCAATCCTCCAAAGATCAACGAGTTTGGGTGGAGGGATTGGGAGATCTAGTGATTCTTGAGCTTGCAATAATGGTGGACTTCAATTTGGGGCGAGCTAGCTGGTTGGAGGTAGGTGGAGGGGTATTTATACCCCTACCAAAATTGTAGCCGTTGCAGTCCACTTAGACCGGAGACTCCGGTCCAGGAGGGCCGGAGACTCCGGCATGGGCGGAGCCTCCGGACCAAAGGGAGCGGAGACTCCGGCCCCAACCGGAGACTCCGGGGTCACTCCAGACCAACTACGGGGTCAAGACAGAGAGCGCCGTCTTGTGGAGCTCTTTGCTCCAAAACTTGATGGGCCGGAGACTCCGGCCCCTGAGCACCCCTGAGGCCGGAGACTCCGGCCTAGCCAGACATATTGCAATCTCCTTTTTCCTTGACAATTGTTTTGATGCAAAGTATAAATATTTCTTTTGATTCCTGCATCACTTAACATCAAATTAGATATTTCCTAATGTTGTTGCCTAACACACAAAACACATAGGGGACATAAAATATGTTCTTTCAACTGCTTCGGATGGGACAGTGCACTGCCTTCTTTTTTGCGGTGCAATGTCTTCTCTTTTTGTGGTGCACTGTCTCGGATAGGCCAGTGCATTGCCTTCTCTTTTGCGTGCACTGCCTTGGATAAACAGTCCACTGCCTTCTTTTTTACGGTGCACTGGCTCTGATTGGCAGTGATCTGCCTTCTCTTTTACTGTGCACTGTCTCGGATGGGCAGTGCACTGACTTCTCTTTTACGATGCACTGCCTCGAATAGGCAGTGTGCCTTCCCTTTTACGGTGCACTGCCTCGGATTGGCAGTGCACTGCCTTCTTTTTCCGGTGCACTGCCTCGAATAGGCAGTGCACAACCTTCTCATTTACGGGGCACTTCTTTTTTACACTTTTTTTTGTATTTGATAGATTTTTGTAGCACCGTGAAAAAGAAAAAAAAGAAAACCTACGTACTAAGCTAAGCAGCAAGCGGGTAGCTGGATCATTCAGCTAGCTCGCTCCTAGCCAGCTGGCTCGCTCGGCGCCAGCACACACGCGCGTATAAGGAGCGTACGAGTACGAGGAGCGAACGAGGATGGTGCGCGCCGTGTGCTGTTGGCAGGCCACGTGGAAGGCAGGGAGGCACTCTCGCTGGGCTCGCTCGCACGCCAGGTTCGGCCGGAAGCGCGCGTTGAAAACTGATGTAGAGCGCGTGCTTTTCCTAGTCATCCTCTATTAATTACATTAATAGATTACATGATGGAAAGCTCTGGAGGAGCATGGTTGACGCTAAGTATCATACTAGCGCCCCCAACATTTTTTGTAGTAAATCTTTAGGCACTTGACAGTTCTGGAAGGGTTTTATGTGGGCTGTGAAGAGTGTAGAGTTTGGTTATAGATTGATAGTAGGGAATGGAGAAAAGGTGAGGTTTTGGGAGGACACCTGGTGTGGCACCACCCCCCTCGCTGTGCAATTTTTTGATATTTATATTGTCTGTAACGAACAAGGGAAGACGATCAAGCAGGTCTGGGATGGTTCTCAGCTCAAGCTTACCTTTAGAAGGAATTTTTCGTCTGCTTTGGTTCAGCAATGGTTAGAAATAGAAGGCATTGCATCTAGTCTCTCTCTTTCTGAGGAAGAGGATGCTCTAGTTTGGAAATATAACAGCTCGGGGGTTTACTCAACCTCCTCTCTGTATGCCATCATCAATTTTGGAGGGGTCCAGCCATTCTTCATTCCTTCGGTCTGGAAACTGGTGGTGCCCCCTCGAATTCATACTTTCCTGTGGCTCCTGGCTCACAATAAGCTCATGACTAGGGATAACCTCAAAAAGAGGAATATGAACAAACCTGAAGACTGCAACTTCTGCTCCGAACCGGAAACTGTGCATCACTTGTTTTTTGGTTGCATCGTAGCTAAGCAAATTTGGCCAGTAGTATCGAACTTTTTTGGTACAGATGTAGGTTCTGATTACATCTCTGTGGCTAGATTATGGCTGGCTAACAAGAAATATGCAGTCTTAAATTCAGTTTGTTCTACTATCCTTTGGAGCATTTGGAAGCTTCAGAATAGCATGATTTTTGATGGTAAACCTTGGCTTGATATTAAACAGGTGTGGTTCTTAGCGCTAGCCTCTCTGAAAAGATGGAGATTGATCTTCAAGGAGGAAATGTTGCCAGCAGTGGAAACCTTCTGTGCAATGATCTCGACGCTACTGAGATCCCACTCCCTCCTGGAAAGTGGCTGATGAAGAACCCGACAGCTGCTCTTAGGCTGCCGATCTCTGATGATGAAGACAGTGACACGCCAAGATCCCCAGACATGAAGAAGCGTGCTCACGAAAGCACCTGGGCCACCTCGACCCTCGACGTTGCTGCAATCTAGCTGGGAGGACGAGGTCTTCAAGCTCTGGCGGATGGCTCTACTGTCTACTCCTTTTACTTCCCCCGTATGCGCCCGAGTTCCTGCGTGTTCCGGGGCTGCGGCTGAACTTCTAGTTTTACTTACTCTGCTGCTCGTGCTAAGCTTTTGTTTGTAATTTGGCCTGTAGAAAAGGACCTTCTAAGTTTCTGCTTTACCGCTACCTTATGGTTCTGCTCCTTGTAACACCTGCTCGGGTTTCGTTGAGCTTATCAATGGAACTGGGGAGAGACTCCCTTATTTTCTAAAAAATTACATTAATGTAACATTCCAAGATTTTCAAAATTTTGGATTTTCAGAAAGATAAAAAACTTTTTGAAAACTATAAATATTTTGATTTGAAAATTTAGAATCATGCATGCATTCATCATCTTCTTGTCATGTTTGCATTTGAAATTTAAAATGTTGGAATTTTATTTCCACTTGAAACCCTATTTGAGAAAATGTTATAAAGGGGCATATTATGCTCTATATAGTATTTTGATTTCTAAGGTTTTATTTGTTCTATTTTAAAATTGGTTTTGATTCAATTATAATTATTTGAAAAATAAGTTTAAAATAGCTAATTTTCATTATTTACATTTGTGGTATTTTATTTGATTTTAATAAGCCACAAATATTTTTATTGAAACCCTATTTTAAAATCGACATTAAAGTGTCAATTAAGCAATTATGCAATATTTTTAATTTTAAATTTTTAAATGTATTGCAAAAGTGTTACCAAATAGTTTATTTTGATAAAGATTACTTTTAAATTTTTTTACAAATTTGTTTGAATCCATTTGGATGTTTAATTCAAAAGTTATTAAACTTTTCAGAAAATAGAAAAGGAGAAAAAACAAAAAAAAGGGCCACCTGCACGAGCCGAGCCAGCCGCGCAGCCCAGCACCAGCCCAGCCCTGCAGCGCCTCGCTCTTCTCTCGCTGACGTGCGGGCCCCACCTGTCAAGCCACGTCACCGTCTTCAACCTCGCGCAGCAATCACGCCGCCGTTGACAAAAAAAAAGCCCGATTGATTCCTCTTCAATACGCGGGATTTAATCCCTGAATCAACGCGCCTCCACGCCCCTTTTAAACCCCTGCTCTTTCTCTCTCTTCTCCCCCACAAACCCCTCTCCGAGAGCCCCCAGGCTGCTCGGAATCGAGCGTGAAGCTCCGCCACTGCCGCCGGCGAAATTCTTCAACTCCGGTGTACTACGTCGACTCCTGGCCCCCTCTCCACTCCCTTTCTCCTTATTTTTGTCTTGCGCATCGTTTTGACATGGTGCGGTGTTTTTCCCGTCCTCAGATCGACGCGTTCGTCCACGACCGAGACTGTCCGCCGCCGTCTTCGATTCCGACGAGCGATTCAAGGAGGAGCAGGACACACAGGAGACCGTTGCCTCGCCACCAACCATGCCTCGACGCCCTACATCCAGGGGTATGACCTGTGCTTCCCCTCTCCCCCTTATCTCACCGGAACACCGCATGCCGTGTTGTCGCTGCCGTAGAATTAGGTCACCGGAGTAATTCCAGCGAGTAGCGCTGCTCGGTTTTGGTCAATTGGATCGGGACCGTTAGATCTGGTTTTGAAGGATGGGATTAGATCACTTAAACGAATGGGTATGTTTAGATCTGGTGCGTCCATCTCTCATCGTACGGCTCCTGTTCAATCTCTGTCCGAATCGGTACCAGCCAATCACGGCACGCCACGTCACCCAGTCGTTTCTGGATTTAATTCCGAATAGAAATTAATTGGCAGTTTTTCAGAAAAGCCCCTGGATCTTAGATCTATTAGATCTTTTTATTGGTTTGGCCAAATTTAACAAATTTTATATTTTTGAAATCATCTGGATCTGTAGATTATTTTAGATGTGTTAGTTTTCTGTTTTGCCAAGTTTAAATTTATTCAAATTTCAAATGTGTTATTTGAGTAAATTTGGCATAACTATAAATATAAAAGGTATTTTTGAGTGATTCCAATTGCTATAGTTTTGTTTAGATGCCCTCTGTCCAGAGAGACCCCTCCCATATTTTTGTAAACTATTTTATTTAACAGTAGAAATTAATTTGTGTTTATTCTCTTTTTTGGGAATTGTTTTGTTTAGTTGTTATATTAAAAATTGTTTTAATTGCATTTTTCATAAACCAGAAAAGTTAGTGTAATAATGTTTTTTGTGATTTTCATGCATAGCATATTTTATTGTGTTGTTATTTTTGTTTGTATGTTTATGTGTGGCTTATTTTATTTGTTAGACTATTCGGAGGGAACCGGGGACTTTTGCAACTGCAACTACTGCTCTCCTTACTGCCAAGGCAAGTGGCACATGCATAAAATTCCTATTATTTTGTCTATATGCATGTTAGTGTATTTTCCTTAAGCATGTTTAGGTGTTATTAGTATTGCTATGCTAAACTATTTAGAGTAGCACCCCTATACTAGTTGGTCTAGAATCCTATTATAACTTGGTAATTTTTTTGAAATGCTATGCTAGATGCTGTTTTATGAAAAGTTAATTTCTACTAAGTAAATGAACCTCCTGGGTGGCATGGTATTGCTATGGTTGTTTATTGTTGAGTAGCTACTCGGGGCCATGTCTATGGTGTTTTTCACCCGAGATTGGCTCACTTGCAGACAGCCACCCAGGGATCAAAGGGATTTGAAATTACTCCAAGTGAAGATTGCTTACAGTGCAGCCATTAGTCATATGGGCTCTGTCTTGATCAACTAAGTTGCGTGGACTCATCCTGGCTTGGCAGGTGGAGGTAGACGATTGTAGGTGGAGCACGTCAGGCCAGTATGGGGTGGGAAAATGCTTCTGAAAGATCTCGTCTTAATCTTCTCCTTTTCCCCGATCACTAATGGAGTGTGGGGGATAGTTTGGGTTGGTTAGGTCTAGTGGTGAACGTGCACAACCTCTCGAGAGTGTCAAAACTAAGTGCTTAGCCGTGTCCCCGTTACGGACAAATCTGAGCAGCTGAACAAGGATGGCAACGGAGGTCCCAACATTCCAACTTCTCAAGTAAAACTTTGAAGGGTGAACAAGGGTAGAGAAGACAATGGCCTTTATGCCGTACTTGTCTTGCAACTAGAAGAAAGAAGTTTTGAAGAGATAGGAAAAAGTTGGCTTTCCGCAAAATAGCCTTCAAACTCCACCAGCCTAAATATGCATATAGGTTATTAGAGTTTTCCACTATGAGTCTACAGAGTGTCACTTGCCAGTTCCATTTCATATGGTTCTGACCCATCTTGCTGCAACGTTTTTACTGTTGCAGGTTGTTCTGACAATGAGTGAGGTTTCGCTTAAGGGTTTTGAGTCTTCAACCAACATGTTCGCTTGTGGCACATGAAGATGATGGGTACTCCATGAAGAATAATGTTTTTCTGCCGCTTTACTCTTTCAAAGCTAGCTTCGTGCTATGCAATTTGTAACGAATAATTTTTTCTAAGTACTGGATCTGCGTGTAATACTTGATACAATGTTGTGATATTCATCTTAAACTGTGTGTGTAAATGAATCGATCCAGGGATTTGCACTATACACAGGGACCTTGCCATTTTTAAGTGCAGGTCCGCTACAGATGGTATCAGAGCACTGTGTTGCCTGTAGGTTCGAAACCCTAAGTTTGGTTAGAAATAATAAAGCCCACAGGACAAAAATTTATTTGCTCTTCGTCCCAAAACTTTTCTAATATCATTTTTGTAACTATCTTAACTATTTGCTTTCTTAGTATCTCCTCTTGTTTTTAGATGACCAACCTCATCGAATCCATCAAGAAAGGACCAGTGATGACCATGACTCTACAATGTGAGACTGAGTTTCCAAGAGCACTTAAGAATAACATGAAGAGCTTGGGATTTGAAGGAGAAGCAGTATACAAAGGATTTCCTTCCATGATGAAGGTCAAGGGTACTGGTGGGTGCAACTCCATATATACAAGAGCAAAGACGATGACCACAAGACCGAAGGTTGCAGCATATTCACCAACCCAATACTTCAAGCATCATTCTTTGATTCATCAAGAAGTGCAGCATGGGAGGCTATCGAGTACCTTGGAAAAAGACTTTGATTTAGACTTCACAACGCCCAGAAGTACCTTAATGAACTCAAGGGAATAGAGGAGGAACTCGATGCACTCAAGAAGGAGATAGACTAGACCACCAATTTATTAGAATAATGAGATCCCGATGATGTATTGACCTATCAAATTGTGGTATGGCAGTACTATCCTATTTTTTTCCATAACCTTGGTGTGCTTCATTCCAAAACAATTAGCTCAAAAGATGTTTTGGAGTTTAACGATTTTGGTTGATTGTGTTAATTGCTTGTATGGGTAGGAATATTTCTCCTAGATCTGTCCATCTTTTGCTCATTTATGCTAAAACCCACAGATGCCTCCTCGCCGTGCTCCTGAGAACAACAACAACAACAACACTGACGCAATGCTTCAACAGCTGATGCTTGCAAGCTCATTGATGTAATCTCACCGAGTGGGCCCGAGTATCTATCCTGCTATGCGGATAGGCAAATCCCGCTCTTGATCCCTCGCCTCAACATACTTCCTTCCGATACCCGAGAGGGACACCTTTATTGTCATCCTATGTAAGAAATGACGTTTGATGCAATTAAAGTATCTTCCAGAAATAGCAATTAAAATTGATCTCACGGTCGAAGGCGTAATGACTACGTCCTATAAATATTGGGTGCGTCCATCACATCATTCACCTAATGATTGACTCCATTGTCAACTGACATAAATGTCACATGATCGGAAAACCTCAATCATCAATCGCACAATGGACTAGTTAAATAGAGACTACTAGGGACCTGGTTGTTTACATACCACACGTGCATTAATGTTTCCGCTTAATACAGTTATAGCATGGTATAAAATATATTATGAACAATCAAGATATGACAAATAAAATATCTTTATTAATTGCCTCTAGGTCATATCTCCTTCAGTAAGGTGGGACAACTTCAGTTCTATTTCGCCGACAAAGAAGTGTTCATGAAACTTTTGCTCTAAATGAAACCAAGTATCTTATATTTACTAATTGGAGCCCCCGTAGAAGGCTCCACGTTAATCCTCGAGATTAGAAAATTTTGTCCGTCCGATCTACCCATAATCTATCTTAAGCCGTTAGATTAAAGTTATATGTAAAACGCGCAAGCGTGACTCCTCTCGTACGTATCTTTCTCCGCTTGAGTTCGAGTCCAAAACAACGCATCCTCCAGATCTATACGTAATTAATTCATGATATGTATTTCAAAAAAAAAATCATGATATGCATAGGATCCTTTCACAGTGGCTAATCTGCATCATACAGATTATACGTATCCGCAGCGGCGATGGCCGAAGTTCGGACGGCCGGACTCTGCATCATACAGATTATACGAGTATCCGCACCGACGATGGCCGACGGCCGCACTCCAGCATGAGCTACCCATCAGCCGTAGTATCTCAGGTAAAGTTCAGATCGGGCCAATGTTCTGACCTATAAAATTCAAGAAAAATAGTTCTGTTCGTTCATGAATGCATTGGTAGATTCTCTCGGTGCAAACACATAAACTATTGGGTATGATGCAGTGTGCACTTGCGTCTCTGTACAAGTTCCATGTCTAATTCCTCCTATGTACTAAATCTAATTACCCTTGATTATTTTTAGCAGCTTACGAATCTAAGATGGTTGTCTGAACTTAATATTCAGTTGTTTAATGAGATCAGGGTGCCCGCCACTGTTGGCGGTGTTGCATGCCACGGCCCACTCGATCCTGCTAGCGCTCAGATCATGATTTAATTTGGTTTTAGCGCTATATATAGTTTTTTTTTCTGACGTAGTATATGTGTGCAGCTTTTGGCGGCCATTGATTTGGATTTAAACCTGGGAGTTCATCGTCGTCAATGTTGTTTCTGCTTGGTATCCCCTTACACCGTTATGCTACATCTTCAAACAAGATGGCGTGGCATATTTTACGTCCCAACGTCAGTCGCCTGTCACCCCTTCGCTCACAACAAAGGCAAGTAACACATTATCGCCTGCTCTATTCCGCAATATGTTAAATCATAATACGCATAATAATACATATCGATCGTAAACTCTCATGATCTGATCATGAAAAGTGGCTGTACACATCTACCCCTTGGTACTTCCCATGACAAGATTATGTGCACTATAGGGAGGTAAACAGAACTATGTAATCCGTGCAGTCACGACATGACAAGCCAGTTCATTTTGAAGTTTAAACGAGGTATGTGCAACATAAATATAATACTTCGGTTTTAGCGTTAATCAGAGGTATGGTGCCCAGATTTCGAATATTTGCCTGTGCATACCAGCTTCCCAGATTTCGATTAACTTGCAAAATATGTGGATACCACGAAAATGGTTTCAGTACCCAACATGGAAATTCGGTATTTTGGGTAATAATAAGAGCAGGTATTCAGGATTTTCCTCTTACATATAATTTAATGAAGCTAAAGTAAAGTGACATAATTAACAATTTGTGTAATTATTAAGTTTTACTTAATATAACTATGCACTTGGAATTTTGCATTTGTGCACAGATGTCGGCCATGAAGTTTAATTATATCAGTTGCTTCTATACGAGTTTAATTATTTTATAATGGACTCCATGGTGGATGCTCTAAATGGTAACGCATGCATACTTCGTACTCATAAGCAATATAGCTTGCTTCCTTCACTTTCTAGGCATTTTCTTAGTTTATCTCATACTTTAGAATTAGTTTCTATGTTTATACTTTTTAACTGGATCAATGATTAACATACTATATATTGCCATCATACCATATATACAATAAGAAAATCCTACATCTAGGTAAAATAACTAATCAAGACAAGAAATCAAATTTAAATATAATCAAGCTTATTATAGTACTTTGTGGAAAAATGGGTTCTTAAATTAATGAAATTATTATTCGCATTTTAAACATTCTAATAGTGTCCTGTGCGAATGCACGGGTTGACGACTAGTATATAGAATTAGGAGCTAAAGCTGAAAACCAAGAAAACGCAATGTCAGTTAAAGACAACGAGAATAGGCGAACTTTGATGTGATCATGATTAGCCTCGCCTAATTGAGCCAAATACTGACTAATGTGCTCCCACGTTGATTTATTATCTACCCCATTAAACTTAGAAAACTCAGGAACCCGGTAACCTGGGGGATAAGGCTGCAGATCAAAGTAATCGGGGTACAGTTTAACGTAAATCCTATGTTTTGGCATACCCCAAGCTTGTCATAGGCTATTTGGTCCAATTTCCTCCTGAACTCGGCCATCAAATCGTCCATATTGGCCGATTGAGCCGGCATAGGAGAAGAATTGGCAGCAGGGCCAGCTTGCACCCAAGTAGCCGAATTTTGATTCGGCATTGACTCGTGACCTAGGAGCCGCACCGTTTGACCCGTCTGGATTGCCGGGTTAGGCATACTCTGGATAGGAGTTGGACAGGGCATCGTAGGTACAATCTGGTTTTCCCTATTTTGGCCAATCGGCTG
Source organism: Poa pratensis (assembly GCA_947311845.1). NCBI lineage: Eukaryota > Viridiplantae > Streptophyta > Magnoliopsida > Poales > Poaceae > Poa > Poa pratensis. Next base: position 31,896,743 of record CAMZMU010000114.1, read on the forward strand.
TATGTCTGATGGCTGGCTCTGGAGCATGTTTTTCTTAGCATTGTCTTGCTCTAGCATAAGATCGTAAACATTGGCAGTGCCTTGCGAGACATGAAATTGAATTTCGGCTATCTGTTCAGAGGAAAAAAGCTATTGCTTACAGCGGGTTTGTCAACGTCGACGTTCAGTGGCACAAATTCCGGCTCCTTGATCGGCGAGGTTACACCTTGCCGATCTATCTTGAAGCTGAATAAGTACAGTTCTTGATCTCCTTGGTCCCGCTTGGTTCCCAGTGCCTCGAACTCCTCGTCTCTTTTCTTCTTCCACGCCTCCAGACCTTGGCGTTGGTCTTCCGAATTTTTTTGAGAGTTGGCTTGATGATGTTATCGGTGTTGATGCCAGCCGTGTCGGTCTTGGAATTGGTCATTGTTGTCCAATCTTTAGATCAAATCGTCCCAGCGGAGTCGCCAAAAGTGTGTTGCGCTCGAAACGCGTCACACGAACACGTCCTTGTGTACCCACGGCGCCGGGGGAGATACTCCGCAACTCGCCCCACGGGGGGCCGGCTTCCAGTGCGATACGCAAGACAGTAAGCCGACGCTTTTGACACCAGACGGCCCAGCCCCTCGGGAAGCCCCGTCTGAGGAAGCCGGTGACGATTGGCTGAACTAAGCCAAGCTTGGCCGCTCTTAGCTCGGTTTTCGATATCCGGTGAAATCTAAGCGAAGTCGCCGAACAACGGAAGCATGAACAAGGCTTTGAGGGAAAAAAGTAGGTTGTATTGATAGATTGTCGATTGTTTGCTTAATTTTAATCAGCCATCACCTCTCACATATATATGAGGCGGCTAGACTTCCCGTACAATTATTGGACTTCTAGAAGGATTACAAACCATAGTCTAAGTCGAATCCATCTCTAAACTAGGCAACTTCTTGACCGGCTTCGTTGGCTACTTCGGAAAGTTGCCTTTTGTCCTTTCATGTTGGCTTCAAACTTGTTGGCTACTGTGGAAAGTTGCCTTTTGTCTTCCGTATTGGCTTCAAACTTGCCTTCTTCCTTAGAGATGGGAGATCTTGCTCGGCTTCGTATTGGACCCGGACTTCAGCATCCGTCCGGCTTCTTTTAGAAAGTTGCCTTCCATTTTCCTGCCTTGATCTTGGAAAGTTGTCTTCTCTTTTGCCGCCTTGATCTTGACCTTGAAAGTTGTCTTCTATTTTTCTGCCTTGACTTTGAAATTGCTTTCCTTTGACTTTGCCTGCTAGGTCTTTAGGCAACTTTGCATACCTCGAATTCGGTTTCTGCCTTGTTCCAGTTGCCGGATTATTGGCTGCTTTCTTCTGACCGTCTTTTCCTGGAAACTTCCCAGATCATCATTTTAGCCTTCTTCGTTGTCTTCTTTAAGCCACCAAATCTTACTTGAATCTGAAACTTGCAATCTGCCAAAAACGGGTGATAACAACGGTCATTCCTGACCGTACTGCCTCGAGGTCGACCGCCTCGTCCATTACTTTAACCATGTGGCCTCAGATTTTCAATCAGACGAGCACAGTAGGCGCCACCACAGTCAACCAGAAAACCTAGCATCTGGAAGGGATACGGAGGGGGAATCATCAGGAGGCTGCCACCATCATCACCGTTGCGATCCGGAAGGCCAAAGCATCCATCTCCATCATCACCATCACCGTCTCCTTCATCTACACCAACAAATCCCTTCTCCATCTCATTGTAATTCCCCAACTTGTTTTATTTATGGATTTGCACGTATACTCGTACCATTGTTCATCTTTCATTCATACCATTAATATCATGATGTCTTGTGCTTTCATGTGTGAGTAGTTTCATTAGTTCTTGGGAAGATGGGGAACCCCTAATTTTATTACTATGAGATGAGATATAAATTATATGGTTTAATACCGGTTGTCATGTAATAACCATCTACTTCTACATATCGTGCAAACGTCGACTGCACAATATTTGCCTTCGGGACTGAAGTAGGTTGTTCGCGTTAATGCAAAGGCCTAGTGGTTATCGTGCCTGTCGTGGTGGGATCACGGCAGATGCCATGGGTATGGCTTAGTTGGGGCCGAACGGTCGTTGGGGGAATCCGGGGAGGGTTTATGCACTCAAGACGTGCACAAGCAAGAACATGCAAGAAACCACAAGAACATGAACAAGAAACCAAGAAAGCCAAGAACACAAAAGACACCACGATGTACCCAGGTTCGGGGCCTTCGTGAGGAAGTAAAACCCCTACTCCTGCCTTGCCTCTCTCAATATATCAGTGTGGTTCTCAAGTACAAGGTGCTCCTCGAGCTGTATGTTGCTACCAAAGTGAGAGCTCGAGGTAGAAGGTGAAACTACGAAGGGGGAAATGAGCTAGGGTTTGTGCCTCTCTCCTCTCTGGAGGTAGAGATGCCGCATATATACACAGGCCGAAGTACATTTTTACCCCTGCCTACAACTGACAATGGCATGGCCAAAAGGTAGAAGACAAGCCTCTGCCTCCTGCCAGCCCAACGGCCGGACTGTCAGGCCAGCCAGGCCTAGCTTTCCTCTTCTGGTCATACTTCAGTAGCCTGCCGAGGTCTAGCCTGTAGACCTTTCCCGAAATGGCCAAGTCAGCTCCTAGGCCCCCGAGCTTCCGGGAATCCCGTGGACGGACCTCGCCGTCCTCTGAAGCCTCGGGCTACGAGCTCTGCGGCACCCGTGACCTCTCTGACATGCCTCGATCCTTGCTGCCAACCTCGGATAACACTCCTGATCATATACCTCGGTGAGAATATCTTATTCCTGTGGTAGCTAGCTGACTGCCCCGAGGTTGATACCTCGGAGGATATACCTCGGAAAGTATACCTCGGACGTACACCTTACGTCGGATGACGCCTCCTGCGTCCTTGCTCAATCGTTCCCTCGGACAGCTTACTGCCTTAACCTTACATGTCTTTACCTCATCATTACCCTACCCGGGGGTAACCCCCCGACAGTAGTCCCCGAAGCTGATGTGGTCTCGCAGCCTCGGATGAAAGGCCGCATCAGGTTCAACCCGAAACCACATGCGCTACAATGTTTTGCAGGTTACCGAACCAATACCCCGAGAAATCCATCGGTCTGTTCCTCGGGCCACGCTGCTTTTCCGAGTATCCGCCGAGATCTCGGACGTCAACCCCTCGATTTCTGCATCCTTACTGACTTCGGTCAGAGAACACTGTTCACGTGTCCCATCCGTCACTTCCTGGTCCACGATAGTCAAAGCACTCGAGTGCTTTCCACCACGCGGCCCACGTCAGCGGAGGTTTCCCGCTTGCGCCGCTTCGCGCTCCAGTAACCGCGCCGCACGACGGTTTGCCTCCTGCAACCGATCCTGTGGCCTGCTCGCCCACCGCTATCTTCGTGCCACGTGGGCCATTGTGCACAAACGATCCCACTCGCCGCTCCGATAACCGCGCGGTAGTGCGCAGTTACCGCCCGCGGTTATAAATACGGGCCCAGGGCAGTGCTTCCCTCTTCTTCCTCATTCACTCGCCGTCTCGCCTCCATCGCCACCAGCGCCGCCGCTTCCGGTTGAGAAGAAACGCGTTCCAGCCGCCGCCGACGAGCAGCTCCTTCGTCGCCGCTGCGACCGCGTCACCGGCGCCGCCCTTCAGCACCTCGTTTTCACGGTATGTACTCCCTTTCTTGATACCCTAGGCATTGCCCTAGGTTTCTTCCTCTTCGCGCTTTGGTTCTTCATATGTTCTTGAATAAAATTTATTTACCTCCTCCGGTAGATCTTACTCGCATACTTTTTTGGGTAGAAATGAGTTTCATACCTCGGACAGACGTTCGCCTAGCATATATGCCTCTATGTACATTAGATAGCCGTCCAACTCCTCCTGAGTTAGCCAGATATAGCCTTAGATTCCAGATTTACTTTTTCCTTTGCTAAACTTCTGTGCATTCTCTGCAGATTGATTCTGCCGAGATGTCTCCTCCTGAGACTTCGGAACAAACCGAGGTTCCAGACCTCGAACTGGAGGTCGGAGAACGAGCCGGCTGGGAAGGTTCGGATGTAACTCCGGACGAAATCCAGTGGCTCAGGGCGACTCGGCGGATTCCCGCCGGGGTAGAATGTCGCCTGCCAGAGGGCGAACTCGAGCCTCAAGTCAAGGAAGGGGAACGGGTGGTCTTCGTCGCGCACTTCCAGCGCGGCTTCGGACTGCCCGTTAGTGATTTCTTCCGGAGCTTCCTCGACAAGTTCGGACTCCAGGTTCATCACCTCCCCGCCAACGCCATCACCACTCTCTCCTGCATCGTTTCCTTCTCTGAGGGATACCTCGGCCTCAAAGCCACGGTAGACCTCTTTTCTCGCTACTTCCAACTCAAGCGGCAAGTGATCCCGGATCCAAAGAACAAGGATCTGCCCAAGCAATTAACCGCCTGCGGAGCTGCCACCATAGCTCCTCGCCGAAACTCCATCTTCCCACGTATCACTACTCCGGACACCGTTCGCAAGTGGCTCCGGACGTGGTTTTACGTGAAGAACTCCGGCGAAGAGGACCTCCTCAACCTGCCGGCGTTTAACCTCAGCCCTCCTACAGAACAGCTCAACTGGGACTACACTCCCCCTCACAGCGGCGAACTCAAGTCCATCCATGAGTACATTGCGAAATGGCAGGACCCGGAGGACCCCGGAAACGACGGGAAAGTCCTGACGGCTGATGACCTGGCCTGCACATTCGTGAAGCGCAGGGTCTCCCCTCTCCAGGCGAGGTCTCACAAGATCTGCCACATGAGCGGTCTTTATGACCCCACCCGCCATACGCACGTTGCACTGGACAACGCCGCGGTAGCTCGGCGAGTCCGAGCTATCACCAAGTCCAAGATCCCTGACGCTTGGACATGGGGAAGGAACCCCACTACCGGACCAAGCCAGCGAAACAGGTACGCTATTCCGACGTTTTCTTCGTACTCCTTTACCACCGAGGTCTTGCTACCGACGTTCATCTTGACAATTTTCTTCCTAACTCCTTTTCATATGTCTGCCATACAGCTGTTCTCCCGCCAGACCGCCGAGGATGGAGTCCATCCTGCGGACCACTTCGGCAAGGATCTCCCTGTCGAGGACCCACCATCCAACGTGGACCCTGACACGAGGATTATATGCCCATTGCCTCGGCCCGCATCACCACCGCGGGTAAGCCTCAAGCACAAGCTTCAGTTCAAGAGATTTCGGATGACGAGGAGGGGTTTCTCGTCATGGAACCAATAAACGCGGTACCTATCTCCTGCCTTCCTCACCTTCCGAACTTTACTCCAGCAACCAGCCGGAAACGCGCTGGTGCCGCAACTTCGGCCGCCGAACCATCCGCCACTGGAGCCTCCGGACCCACTGAGGCTCCGGTCAAGAGACGTCGGCTGAAGAAGTCCGGAAATCCTCCTCATGCCCGAGGGGGCAAGAGGTTTCCTACCTCGGATGGGTAATGCTTTGCTTCTATAGCCAACAATGTTTGTTGCTTAAACATATTACCTCGGTATTAACACTTAACCATCTTCCTTTCGTTGCAGTGACCCCATAGACGTGGATCAGGAGGTATCCTCCATGACTGCACCCGTTGGTGCCTCTGAAGCCACGACCACCCCGACGAACTCTCGCCCCGGATCTCCTCCACCGAGGTCTGGCCCGGCCTTGGGGAAATCTGCCCCCACCCGAGGTCAGACTTCTCCGCGTCCTCAAACGGATGCGGGGACCAATCGCGCCAGAACTCCGGCTACCGCCTTGCCGGAGCCTCGACTCTCCCCCCGCAGCCAGACTGCCCGCAACCAACAGCAGCAACAGCAGAAGCAACAGCAGAAGCAACAGCCCAAGCAACAGCCCCAAAAACCAGTTCGCCAGACTACCTTGCCGTTGGAGAAGGGCAAGGAGAAAGAGAAAGAGACGGTGAAGTCTAAGGTCACCCCCAAACCAACATCTGGGTCTGGCACCCTGACTATCTCTTCTCCTTCAAGGATGCAACCGAGGTCTCCTCCCCCGGTGACACGCCGAATTCCTCCATTCGCCGCACCCGTTGATGAGACTGCCCCTCCGGCCGAAGAATATGCTCGGAGGGCATCTCTTATATTGGATAACCGGCCTGCTTCAAGCTCCGAGGCTGCTTTGGCCTTGGAGGCCTCGGTTAGGGGCATCGAGCAGGGCGGACCGTGGGGATTTCCTCCTCTGCGCACTGACAGTGACCAGAGCCTCGGCTCCTTGGAACACTACAATGCAGACTGGAATTCTGCAGACGAGGTCTCCTCGGCCTCCCTAGCTGCTCCGGTGGCTGAGCATCCTGCGGGAAACAGCGCCTGCGGCCGAAGCGTATATGATCTACAAACTGCTGCCCTGCGTGCTGCTCAAAACATCGACGTAAGTCCTATTCTCTTTACTTTCATGCAGTATCTCATCTAATATCCACCATTCCCAGTCCCCGAGATTCGAGGTAAACTATTGACGCTCCGCCGGAGTTAAAATTGTTTGGCTTGAATCTCAACTTTCCATTTTCATCCGACGTATCCAAACCATTTTACTTACTTTAGCATGCACCTCGGGTACGAGTCCCCGAGACTCCTGTCGAGGCATACCCCGGCAACATTTTCCCAATGATTTGACTCCGAGTCCCCGAGACTCTTGTCGAGGTATAGCCTTTCTAACCGAGCTATGTTTTTCTTCCTTGCAGAATACTATGAACGTCCGCACGGATATCTTTCATACCCTCTTGTTTGACCACAAGAAACTCCACGACGAGCACAAGGCCGTCCTTGCAGAAAAGAACTCTTTGGACGAGAAGCTACAACAAGAGAAAGCCGAAGTAGCTCGTCTGGTAAAGGAGCTCAAGCGCATCACTGAGCTGCGGACGTCTGAAAAAGAGCAGCTGCAGGCGGAAAAGGCCAGTGTTGTCGAAACAGAGAAGAAACTTCGGGAGGATGCCGCCAAGGATCACCAGGAAGCGCTCCAGTTAGCCGAGACCCGCGCCACCTCGGCCACGAGGCTTTGGAAGCTCTGCAAGCGCAGGTCAACCAGTTTCTCCCGACGCTGCAAACTATCAACCGCGAGATGGACGGTAAGTTTCTTGCCCCCTTAGCTTTGCTTTGTCCTCACCATTGGCTCTTTGCCGAACTATCTCTTTCATTATTAACATGCTATCCTTCTGCAGAGCATTTCACCTACACCCAAGTCTCGGCCCGCAGTATCACTGCTCGGCACAGGGAGAGGCGTAAGAGACGAACCCCGTCTGGACCGTTGAGGACCACATCGTGGCCATCAAGGCTCGGATCAATCCCTTGAAAACCATTGGGTCGGAACTTCTTGATGCAGGTGAGTCTGCTTTCCGAGCCTTATGGCCTCTTGCCGACGCTCCCAAATCTACGCCCGAGCTCGCCGCCCAGCTTCGCGACACCGAAAGAAGATTGCGAGAGTGGCGCTCATCTTCAGCTCGCGCTGGAGCTGATGCCGCTCTCAGGTTTATCATGACTTGGTGCGAGAAGATCGACCTCGAGAAGATGAACACTCTCCGGCGAGGCTCACCTTGGTCGTCCGACCCGATCCTTGTCGCGCGCCGCCAAAAGATGGCCAACTACTTTGCTGGATATGCCACCACGAAGAACTTGAGCGAAGGAGACACCTACTCCGACGCCGAGGATTACGAGCCAGAAGACGAGGAATACGAAACAGAATCCGACGTCGAGGCCGAGCAAGGTGACGGCGGTGAAACCCGCGAAGCAGAAACCGAGGCTTCTCCACAACCTGGTGCCGAGGTTACTGCCGACGTTGCCAGCACTTCCCAGGCTACCTCGGCTCCGGACGAAATCCCTGCTACATCGGCTGCTGCCGACGTAATTCCTGATGCCTCGACCTGAACTTATGCTTGGCCAAAAAACTTCATTAAATCCCCGGTATGCCGGGACGCAGATGTAATCAAACTTAAGTAGTTCCTTTGCTACCTCTATTACTATCATGCTCATTCGAACCATGCTTTTCTAAGCTTTATGTCGAATCCTTTTGAATGATTGCTCGAGTTTACTTTCGTGTTTACTATATTTGGCATTCTTTGCTCTTGTCTGCCATTCTGGCGTTCGACAGTCGAGTCACAAGATTGTTGTTCATAGCATACAGTACTTGGTAAATTCCGAGGTATGTTTCAAAGTCATCCGACATAAAAAAGAAGTAAAAACAGGGGTTAGTAAACGACATATGCCGAACTGTCTTTTTGGACCGAGTCCCCGAGTTCATTTTCATGTTTCCCATGTTCTTTCGTCTTTGCTCTTGACTGCCATGCTGGCGTTCGTCAGTCGAGTCACAAGATTAGTTACATAGCATACAGTACTTGAAGTTTGAGACGAGGTTCAAAATAGTTCGGCATACGAACGAAGAAAGAGTACAAACAAAAAGAAACATGCAATCATAAGAGCGAGGCAGTCCCCGAGCTCACTCTCGAGGTGCCGAAGTTTTTATTTAAAGATCAGCCGAGGTACATACATTACTTCCTTCAACAGTAGAAGGGTCGGAGTAGAGCTACATTCCATGGACGCTGAAGCTCCAAATCGGGTCTGTCCAGCCCATCTCCCCTTGGCTCCTGTGCATCTATAAGATAGTACGAATCATTGTGCAAAGCTCGGCTCACAATGTATGGTCCCTCCCATGGAGGTGACAACTTGTGCCGACCTTTGCTGCGCTGAACAAGCCTCAGCACTAGATCTCCTTCATTAAACTTTCGGGGTTTTACATGCCGACTTTGATAACGTCGGAGACCCTGCTGATATATTGCTGACCGAGATAAGGCCAATTCTCTTGCTTCCTCGAGCAATCTACAGCATCTTCCCGAGCTTCTTTAGCCTCGGCTTCTGTGTACATTGCCACTCTGGGCGCATCATATTCAATGTCGGTTGGCAGCATTGCCTCGGCCCCATAGACCATGAAAAATGGCGTATAGCCAGTTGATCTGTTCGGTGTGGTCCTTAGACCCCACAGAACTGCTGGTATCTCATCGATCCAACACCCCGGTGTTTTCAACAGTGGTTCTACCAACCGAGCTTTGATTCCGGCCAATACCAATGCATTTGACCTCTCTACTTGCCCATTAGCCTGTGGGTGAGCCACCGAGGCTACGTCAAGTCGAATTCCCTTACTCATGCAGAACCGAGCAAACTCTCCGACAGCAAAGTTCGTGCCGTTGTCTGTAATATACTATGAGGATATCCGTATCTCAGGATTATTTCCTTCAAAAAGGTCACCGCCGTATGACCATCCACTTTTCGGATTGGCTTCACCTCGATCCACTTAGTGAATTTGTCCACCATCACCAGTATGTGAGTCATATTGCCTCGGGCTGGCTTGAATTCTCCCACCATGTCCAGACACCAAACTGCAAAGGGCCACGTGATAGGAATGGTCTTGAGCGCCGAAGCTGGCATGTGCTGCTGCTTGGCGAACCTTTGGCACCCTTCACATTTCCGAACTATATCTTCTGCATCGGCATTGGCGGTGGGCCAATAGAACCCGTGCCGGAACACCTTGGCCACCAGAGCTCTTGTGCTGCAATGATGTCCACATTCTCCTTGGTGGATTTCTAAAAGCATCTCCTTGCCTTCAGCTGGTTCGACACACCTCTGCAACACCTCGGTCACACTTCTCTTGTATAGCTCCTTGTTGATGATGGTGTATCCCTTAGCTCTCCTCTGGATTCTCCTTGCCTCGGTTGTATCACTTGGCAAACTTCCATCGGCTATGAAGTTCATGATCTGCTCCGCCCATTCCGGCACTGGATGCAGAGGAAAAAGCCTCTCATCTATCTCCATTGGTTCGGTCGCCATGATCTCCTTCATGATTTCCTCCACCATTGCTCGGCCAGTCCCCGAGTGTTGGTGCGAAGTCCCCGGGTCAGACCCGAAGTTCCCATCATCTATCTCCATAGGAAAAGCTCCATCAGTCCTCGGATACTGCGAAGCAGTCCCCGAGTCCGGCCAAACGCATCCGACGTCTACCTCCATAGGAATAGGCTCAGACTCCGAACTTGGCGGTAAGAAAATTGACTCGGAGTCAGGCGAGGGCTTGATTGAAGGAGTTCTCAAATGGTTCAGCGCTATCCCCGGTGGCACCGGTTCTTTGGATGAACCGAGCTTGGACAATACGTCGGCGGCTTCATTCTCCCCCCGAGGTATGTGCTTGTACTCACATCCTTCGAAGAACCCAGACACCTTTTGCACATGAAACCGATACAACTCCATGTTCGCATCCAACGCATCCCAAGTGCCGGTGGATTGATGCACCACCAAAGCTGAATCGCCGAAGCATTCTATACGCCGGACACCTATCTCCTTTGCCACCTTGAGCCCATGGATCAGGGCCTCATACTCCGCCACGTTGTTCGACGCCGAGAAATGGATTTGCAGCACATACTTCAACTGGTCTTGCTTCGGCGAGGTTAGGACTACGCCGGCACCTAATCCGACCTTGGTCTTGGACCCATCAAAGTGCATCTTCCAATAATTATAGTCCGGCAAGGGCGGCTCATATTGCATCTCGGCCCAATCGCATAAAAAGTCCGGCAGCGCCTGCGACTTGATTGCATCTCGCCTTTCATAATGCGGAGTGTATGGAGATACCTCGATCGCCCATTTGGCAACTCGCCCAGTTGCGTCCTTGCATCCGATGATCTCCGAGATTGGAGCATCACATACCACCGTCATGGGATGCTCTTGGAAGTAATGCTTCAGTTTCTTAACCGCCAGGTATACTCCGTACGTCATCTTCTGGTAGTGGGGGTAGTTTTGCTTCGACGTGGATATCACCTCGCTCAGGTAGTAGATTGGTCTCTGCACCGATTTGCCTCCTTCGTCTCGCTCCACCACCACTGCAACACTTACGACCGGTTTGTAGCCGCAATGTATATCAACATCGGTTCATTCTGCAAAGGGGATGCCAACACCGGAGCAGTGGACAACATCTTCTTCAGCTCATTGAACGCCGCGTCCGCCTGCGGGGTCCAAGTGAAACTGGTACTTTTCTTCATAAGTTGATACAATGGTAAGGCTTTTTCTCCTAGCCGACTTACAAACCGACTTAAAGATGCAAGGCATCCCGTGAACTTCTGCACATCTTTTAAACAGTTCGGCAACTTCATTCTTTCGATAGCTCGGATCTTAGCCGGGTTAACTTCTATACCTCGGCTCGATACGAGGAAACCGAGCAATTTTCCAGCCGGGACACCAAAGGTGCACTTGTCCGGGTTAAGTTTCAACCGATACTTTCTTAAATTTGCAAATGTCTCTTCGAGGTCTTCGATGAGAGTATGCTTCTTTTTAGTTTTGATAACAATGTCATCGACATACACTTGCACATTCTTGCCCATTTGAGAATGTAAGCACTTCTGCATACACCTTTGATAAGTTGCCCCGGCATTTCTCAAACCGAAACACATGACACGATAGCAATACGCCCCGTACGGGGTAATAAAGGCAGTCTTTATTTGATCATCAGTGTTCAGTGGGATCTGGTGAAAACCAGAATATGCATCAATAAAAGACAACAGCTCACATCCAGCCGTAGAATCGATCACTTGATCAATCCGAGGTAAAGGAAAGGGATCCTTCGGGCACGCCTTGTTCAGGTTGGTGAAGTCAATGCACATGCGCCACACCTTGACTACCGCCGGTTCGTCCTTCTTTTTCTCCACGAGGACTGGATTAGATATCCAGTCCGGATGCAGCACTTCCATGATGAAGCCTGCAGCCAGTAACTTCGCCAGTTCTTCGAGTACCACCTTTCTTCGGTCATCTGAGAGCCGCCGCGTCGGTTGACGCACTGGTTTCACCTCTGGCCGAACAAACAAAGAGTGCTCTGCCAACTCCCTCGGAACACCTGGCAGGTCTTTAGCCGACCATGCAAAAATGTCCCGATTCTCACGGAGGAAGTGACAGAGCGCGCTTTCCTATTTCTCGTCCATGCCAGTACCAATGATGGCGAAACGCTCCGGGTTCTCCGAGTCCAGCGGGATTTTCTTGGTCTCCTTGGGCACCTCGAATGAAGCGCTCATGTCCGGAGTAATTAGTCCGGACATGCCGAGCTGAGTAGACTGCGCCATTGCCACCACCTTCTGAAGTTGCTTCTTCTCCGCCGCGATCACCAAGGACTCGGCTAAACTGGATCCCGCCGAGGCACATTGCATAGCCTTCTTGTAGTCACCAGAAATGGTTATTATTCCCTTGGGCCCCGGCATTTTCATCTTTAGGTAAGCCACATGAGTGGAGATCATGAACTTGGCCAAGGCTGGCCTTCCCAGCAAGGCATGGTAAGGGCTCTGCAAGTCCACAACCTCGAACTCAAGACTTTCAACTCGGCTGTTATCTCGGGTACCAAAACCCACGTCGACCCAAATCTTTCCCATAGGTGCACAAGAGACCCCGGGCACAATACCGTGAAATGTACAGCTGCTAGGCTGCAACTGGTTCGGTGAGTATCCCAGCTTGACCATTGTGTCTCGGTACATGATATTTATGGCACTCCCATTGTCCACCAAGACTCGGGTGAATCTCACATTGTTGGTCGGCCCACAAAACGTCGGATCCACCACCAGTGCATAGTTTCCAGGGCTCGGCATGATCCGAGGTGTATCTTGCCTGCTCCAAGTGATCTCTTGCTCGGACCAGTTCATGTATTTCACCACCGCCGGAGATACTGCATTCACCTCCTTGGCACGCCTCAGCATACTCTTCTTATCAGTTGACTCAGTCACAAACACCACGTAGCTCTGATGTACTTCCCTATAATCATTACCGGGGTTCTCATACCTCTGATTCTCAAAGGACCACGTTTGGCTTTGGCCGGCACCACCGTTGTTGTTGTTGCCCTGGGCACTCACTGCATTCACCGGTTTCGCCTGCACCGTCTTCTGGTTTTGGGCCGCATGCACCGGGGTTGAATTTGCTCCGGTTAAGCTCTGATTCTGCGCCGCTATGGTCGGCTTATGCTGCTGCTGCGTGTTCGGATATTGAGGTCTACGCCATTGGTTCGGTGGCCCACTCCGGTTTGCCCCAGCTTTCGCCCCTTCTGCAGCGGTTCGGTGATGAAAACTACACTGCAGAGTGGTATGGTTGGGTGTTCTGCCATTCCTGCCATGATAGATACATGGTCCATTCACCAATGACTCGTAAGTCACAGGTGGTCCGGCCTCCTGCCACTGCTTCGCACCACCTCCCTGATTCTGGTTCTGGTTCGGAGTCCACGCCTGACCCTCAGTCTTCGGTTTCTGGGCGCCTCCAGGTCCGGACTGACTTGGGTTTACAGCATTGACTTGGAAATCTGGTTCTCTCCTCTTCTGCCCGAACTCTTGACGGTTATCAAACCTCGGTCCGTTGTTGCGGTTGTTCATCGGATTCCTCCTGTTCCGGGCATTCCCATCCAGCAGAGGCTGCATCGGATCGCCAAGGGCATAGGAATCAGCTATCCGAATCGTCTCGGCCAGAGTCTTTGGCATATCTCTCTGGAGCCTCTGCCACAACATGCTACCATACCGACATCCATCAGCAAACCACGCTATAGCCTGTGCTTCGATAACTCCCTCACAGGAGTTCCGAACATTGCTCCACCGAGTCAAGAATTCTCGGTCAGTCTCATTGTCCTCCTGCTTGCACGCCTGCAAAAGCTGAGGTCGGTTTGGCCTCCTGTAAGTGCTGGCGAAGTTGCTATTGAATGCCTCCTCTAAATCCAGCCAGCAATCGATGCTATTCTCCGGCAGATTGTTCAGCCAGATCCGAGCAGGACCTTCCAACATGTGCGGGAGATACCGGACCGCCCATCGGCGATTGCCCCCCGCAATGTATACTGCTGAAACATAATCAGCTAGCCAATCTTGCGGCTTGGTGCTCCCATTGTACGGCCTGGTACTCCGACCCAACTGAAACTGAGACACCGGTGGAGGTGGTTCCTTCATGATCCGAGGTCCAAAACACGCCGGACCAGGAGGGCCTTCCTCCTCCAACTTCTCGGACATGTAAATCCGATCTAGCTTGTAGCGCGCATCACCTGTAGGCAACGTCCGAGCTCCGATACGTTCTCCCAATGCACCATCCACTCTATAGAATCCAGCCCGCTCCATGGCTGAATTTCCATCATCATATCGGTCGCCACCTCGACCGACGTTCTTCGGCTGCGGAACATACTCCGGCTCTTGCTGATACTGCTCCTGCGGCCGGGGTTGCTGCTGATGCCTCGGGGGCTGAGGTGGTTTACCTCGGCCAGCCGACGCTGCTTGCCCACCGTTCTGATTTCCCTGAGCTGAACGGCCCTTAGCTCGGCTTGCATCACCTGGGCCGGGGTCTCCATTGGCTCGGCTAGCGTTGCCGACCTTTTGCTTCCCAGCTAACACCGGATCGTACACTTGCAGCTGCATCTCCTTGTTCCGACCTGAAGTGACACTCCGGGCACGATCGGCTCCTCCGACGTGTGGAGACGAGGCTTGCCCCTTGGACCCCTGGCTAACTGGCCTAATCGAATGGACCGCCTGCGAACCGCCAAGCCCGGCCTTGCGGAGGGCTTCATTTTGCTTGCTGGCCACATGCACTAACTCATTGAGCCGCTTCTGCTGCTCACGCCATGCATCTCCGGTCAACTCCGATAGCCCGGCCCTTACTGCTTCGGCTGCTCTAAGGTTCTTAGCTGGTGAACTATACACCGGCCTACCAGTAGCCGACCTGCTACTTGTTGCCTTACTCGAGCCCGAGACTGCAGCCCTAGCCATCTCCCCATAGAGGTCCTTGCCTCGGTTGAGCAGAGCAGCTTTCTTACGCCGCACAACCGGAGTAAAACCATCCTCTATACCATGTGCAGCATTGTACTCCTTCTGCTCCATATCGAACTGCTGCTTAGCCTCGGCCAGCAACCGAGCTTCTCTCAGCACCCTCTGGCGCTCTGCCTCTAACCCGGCCACCGTATGCTCCACACTTGCCTCTACTGCGAGTGGCCGAGCTAACCTATCAACGATAGCTTCTAAGGGAACTTCTTCCCTTGGCATGCCCAACTGCTCATTCTGACTAGGTTTCTCGTACGGAAACTTCGCCGTCCGACCTGATTTCTCAGGCAGCGCGGTTGGCGTCGCCTCCACCTCGGCTAGCGCGACCTTGCCAGCATCTGCCTTGCTAGCTGCAGGCCTGGTACCAGCCATCATCACCTCCACACACCTCGGAGGGCGAGTGACACGCCGACCCAAAGCCGCCAGGAGAGGAGTTTCGTCGTCCACGAGCACCTGCTCCGGGTACTCGCGAACCACCTCGACAGCAACGTATGTGGGGAAGCTGCCGAGCATCATGAGGAAGCCATCGGTGGGGAAAGGCTTGCCGGCGAAGCACCCCGCATTGTCGCTCACAAAGGCGAACTCGCCGATCTTGGTAACAAGGCCAGAAAGAACACACCCAGAGGAGCCCGTCCGGATGGAAACTCCACCCAACGCCTCAATCTGCCCCACGGTGGGCGCCAACTGTCGTGGTGGGATCACGGCAGATGCCATGGGTATGGCTTAGTTGGGGCCGAACGGTCGTTGGGGGAATCCGGGGAGGGTTTATGCACTCAAGACGTGCACAAGCAAGAACATGCAAGAAACCACAAGAACATGAACAAGAAACCAAGAAAGCCAAGAACACAAAAGACACCACGATGTACCCAGGTTCGGGGCCTTCGTGAGGAAGTAAAACCCCTACTCCTGCCTTGCCTCTCTCAATATATCAGTGTGGTTCTCAGTACAAGGTGCTCCTCGAGCTGTATGTTGCTACCAAAGTGAGAGCTCGAGGTAGAAGGTGAAACTACGAAGGGGGAAATGAGCTAGGGTTTGTGCCTCTCCTCTCTGGAGGTAGAGATGCCGCATATATACACAGGCCGAAGTACATTTTTACCCCTGCCTACAACTGACAATGGCATGGCCAAAAGGTAGAAGACAAGCCTCTGCCTCCTGCCAGCCCAACGGCCGGACTGTCAGGCCAGCCAGGCCTAGCTTTCCTCTTCGGTCATACTTCAGTAGCCTGCCGAGGTCTAGCCTGTAGACCTTTCCCGAAATAGCCAGTCAGCTCCTAGGCCCCCGAGCTTCCGGGAAACCCGTGGACGGACCTCGCCGTCCTCTGAAGCCTCGGGCTACGAGCTCTGCGGCACCCGTGACCTCTCTGACATGCCTCGATCCTTGCTGCCAACCTCGGATAACACTCCTGATCATATACCTCGGTGAGAATATCTTATTCCTGTGGTAGCTAGCTGACTGCCCCGAGGTTGATACCTCGGAGGATATACCTCGGAAAGTATACCTCGGACGTACACCTTACGTCGGATGACGCCTCCTGCGTCCTTGCTCAATCGTTCCCTCGGACAGCTTACTGCCTTAACCTTACATGTCTTTACCTCATCATTACCCTACCCGGGGGTAACCCCCCGACAGTGCCCCACACTCAAACTCAGGAAGACTTGAAACACTCTCTGGTAGGGTGTCACTCGTAATTGTGGTAACATGGGAGTAATGGAGATCCACAAAACCCCTCTCCACATCCATGGGTTATATCCCTTTATTGCTAGAGGCTCGGGCTGTTCTGACTGGTTCCTACCGAGGCTAGCAGTGGTTGTGCGGGGGCGTGTATGCGTGATAGACTCATGGCACATCTTTACTTGGGACTCCGCCCCTATATGAATAATCAGATATTGTATAAACTATCTCCTCTATATACATATACTCTGCTGGAATCGATGCTTCCTCAGAATGCTTTTAGCCTTATTGCAGTTTTCGTAACCATCACTGTTTGCTTGCTCTGTCACTTTTAATACTATATTTTACTTTCTGTTAAATCACCAACAACACAATGATCTATTTTTCCACATACTTGCTTGCTTTGGATCAAATAACTTGCAGGTACAATTCCTTTAATAATCAAAGGAGAAGCTAAAGACCATTTCCTCAGCTCCCTGTGGTTTGATAACTCTTATTTCGAAACTAGCTACAACAACTTGTGCACTTGTAGGCATCATAACCTCGTTACGTCTATTGTGTGTGCTTCTGTAATTTGTAGTGATTGGTTTCTCTTTTGCATCTGAATCATTGTGATTATCCTCAACCCTTAACAATAGACTTTTCATTGGGTTTGTCCATTTGCCAACCACTTTTCCTTCCCAAGATTCACATAAGTATATGTGTGAAGTTTGCTTTGGATTCTTTCTTTTCAAGCCAAGTACCTCTTTTCAAAATCTCTCACTCTCGGTAAGTCCACTAGTCCCGATACTATCAATCAAGGTGTCGGCGTAGCGGGACCTGGGGTACCAAGGGGTGCAAAAAGACGAAGATGAGGCGACCAGAAGAAGAAAGCGCCTCATAACAAGCGCCCCTCCCCCCTCCCGCTTAGGATAGCCTGCCCTTCCGGGGAACGAAGGGGTGGCGAGCCTACATATATAAAGGCAGGGGCGCGCCTGGGGTCAGAGCCTCTCCCCCACTAGAACAGTGGTGGCAAGGCCGAAGGAGGAGCCGCAGGAGAAAAGAAGTACCTCCTCAGGCAGAGCTTCTCGAAGATGTCGTAGGGCCAGAACCTCCGGCATCTCCGAGGAGCTCGCCTCAGGAAGGAATCCCGAGCTACAGAAGAAAAAGAAGAACCCCCGGGAACAGACGGAGATGCCCCTCCGGGGACGCGCGGCCGGTGTGCTAAGCCCATACGATCCATCCCGGGAAGCAGCGGTCGTCGCGGGAAGGCGAGGACCATCAACGTGGCACAAGATTCCTGTGGATCTACCCGGGGAGGGTAGCTTCGCAGGGAAGGAAGGCGCCGCTTACGTCACGGATGAGACAACACATGCCCACTGCCGGGCGCAGGCGTGACATCGACAAGACCGGGCACGCAGCCCGGTCCGTGCAGGCACTGCGCTCAGCGCGATGCCCGGGTCTCGGACAAGACTTGACGTACCGTCTCCTCCGCCTCAGCGGGGGACGCGGCATGGAGGACAGCACAGCGAAGACGGCGCCACGAAGGAGGCCGGCGGCTGCCACCTAGACCAGGGCGCGACGTGTGCCCTACCTCAGTGGCACGCCCCCATCCCGACCACTTGTGGTGTCCCCTTGGCATATAAAAGGAGGCCCAGGTCGCAGGTAGAGGAACTGACCATTTCCAGCAGTAGCACTAGACTTAGGCTTGTGCTCGGGGGCTAGATCGGAGACACCTCGGGAACCTCCCCGGAGTGAAACCTTAGAGCCCACGAGTGAGAAGAGCGCTGGTGGTTGATCCATTGTAACTCATCATCTCCACAATCAAACCAGACAAGCAGGACGTAGGGTGTTACGCGGCGATGCGGCCTGAACCTGGGTAAAACTTTGTGTGTAGGTGTTCAAAAAAAAACTTTGTGTGTTCGCCTCCGAGCTCGGGAACTGATTCCGGAGCACCTCGTGCCCTCCTACCTAACTAAACAGGGGGTGTCTCGCACCCCCGGTGTCCGCATTACCGACACGCAACATCTGGCGCGTCAGGTAGGGGGCGCTCGTGTTCCCACATCATACCCGGAGTTCGGTCATGCCGCCAAGGCGGAGGGCGCCCGGAGTAGGGAGCCCCGCCGCCGACGGCACCCCCACATCGCGGACCTGCTCTCATGGGCCGGCACTGACCCGACCGCGGATCCCGGTGCGCGGCGCGGGCCCGCTGCGTCGGAGCCTTCCCCCGACGGGCGGATGGCGACCCCCTCGACCCCGTTGGCCCTGCTGGAGATGGAGGAGCAGGAGAAGAGGAGGCACCCGCGGACGCGCTGGGAGAGGGAGCCCTCCACAGGCCCGGCGCGGAGGCGCCACCACCTCCCGCTCAGGGCGAGATGGACGCGGAGGCGCCACCGCCTCCCGCCCGGGGCGGGGCATCGCGGGCCCCTTCCACGATACAGATGTATGCGGAGGCACCACCGCCTCCCGCCCAGGGTGGAGCATCGTGGGTTCCTTCGTCGAAGCCGCTGCGCCCGTCAGCAGCTCCCGAAGGGGAACGCAGTGCGGAAGGCACGCGCTGGGTGCCCGCTCCCGCGGGGGTCAAGAGCTGTGGGGAAGCGCTCGCCATG
This sequence comes from Poa pratensis, assembly GCA_947311845.1. NCBI lineage: Eukaryota > Viridiplantae > Streptophyta > Magnoliopsida > Poales > Poaceae > Poa > Poa pratensis. The sequence goes on from CAMZMU010000114.1 coordinate 31,915,782, forward strand.
GCCAACGCCATGGCGGAGTACCCCCCAAGTACTGACTCGCCCCATTACGAGCGGTGGCATGCTGTCTGACGTCCCTCCTCGCTTACGCCCGCCAAAGAATGGAGGTCGCACGCTCCCGATCGCTCCCCCCGGGGGCCTCGGGACGTCCTGACGAGGGACCCACCACCAAGGCAACAGCGTCAGCGCGCCGTCCGTTCGCCCCCGCTGGTGGCGGAGCCCCGGAGCATCTCTCGGTGGGATCTTCCACGACACGCCCCTCGAGAGAACTATGGTACCCCGCTCTGGCACATATTACCAGAGAGGCGGTCGCCCCGTGCGCTAGCCCAAGATATCTGGCCGCACGTTTCGACAATGCAACATAGCGGAAATCATTACACAGTAAGGCACAAAGTGCTACAAAAGGTTTACAAGACCATCGTGGCATGACAGAATATCAAGCCAACCTGGCCCAACTCGGAGTTTTAACTAGCAGCGGAAGACATAACTGAGGCAACGGCTTGGAGCGGCTCCACTCCACAGGTATCTAGCTGGGCTACTGATCCTAGCACGCTCTTGCTCCATCTTCTGGCTAAGTCTGGCCACATGAAAAACCAGTCTGAGTACAATGACGTACTTGCAAGTAAAATAACCACAAGACATGAACAGTCAGACAATCATGCAACGAGTTATCCAAAGAAACAACATCCTACCACATGGCAACATTCTACTCAAGTATAATCAGCATCACGGCATGAAGTAACATGGAATAGCAAACATTTCATGGCATAACCAATCATCAGGGGTATCGTGAGTACAGAGTCCAAGCCAGGTGGGGTTGGATCGTATACCAGCAATCACACAAAGGGCTTACCTGTGACGAGTAACCGGGTGCACCATTTGGTACCAAGTAACATAACAATATTTATCATCCCTGCTAGGCCCACTGGCCTTATCTTTCCACGTTGGGCATGCACGGTTGATGTTGGCTCAGGCCTAACTCTAGGCTCCCAACGATCACGCCGTCATCCCTAAACACGGTAACCATCCACAGCTCAATTAACATTCCCTGCATCATCTTATTGTTTATTTAGTGAAATCAGGTTGTTCATCTTTCTTTCAAACCAAACTTATGTTTATCCTCTGGACTCGACAAAGACAATAGTGTGATCGACATTGAACTGTTGTTCCATGACCTTGGAACAAGGCTAGACATCCAGATTTGATACTCTCGAGAGGCTGCAGTTACCACCCATCTAAGTGCACCACACTGAGCCGGTACTTCAGGACACCATCCCTAAGACGAACTCAGCAAGATACACTCACCTGACCGTTCACGCTACCAAGACACTCCCTGTATATCTACCGACATCTCCGTCGGACCATGTCTTATGACGAAGTGAATCCGGCACGCCCCCAACAGATGAGCGACGCCTAGCTCCGAACCTTCACAAGACTAGCCCCGACCACAAAAGTAACCAACTAGTCTTGCCAAAATGGTAGCATCAAAGGAGGCTCAATAGGTTACGTAGGCCAAGGCCCGCCCATGTGAGCGACAGTGGCATTGCTTTCGATGTTCAGATTAGTGGCACTATGGACTGACCCTATCGATGTTTGGAGGGGTGTTTCATTTAATCAAGTTTCATCATAATAAGTCCAAACAACAGAGGATTAGTCCAACAAAACAATCACAATATCATAATAATATACCATCAAACAACAAGACATTAGCAACATAATATTTCAAGCAATAGTTAATTTGTAGCGTCAATCGGACGACTGTGGCAGAGCTACCTCCGACCAGCGCCATCTCGTTTGACTACAAAAGAAAATAGCGTCAATCAGACGACTGTGGCGGAGCTACCTCCGACCAGCGCCATTTCGTTTGACTACAATAGAAAATAGCGTCAATCGGACGACTGTGGCGGAGCTACCTCCGACCAGCGCCATCACAGATCAACTACAAAAGTTAGCACAGTTGGTTAGCGTCGATCGGGTGACTGTGGCGGAGATACCTCCGACCAGCGCCATCGCAGATCAACTACAAAAGTTGGTAGGGGCATGTAGTCTCGAAAAATAAACCGAAAAGCACTCATAAGAAAGAAAGCATCCATTCCACTCGAGGGTTAACTCGACGTGGTGTCAGCAATCTTGGCAAAGAGAACCAAATGGAAAGCAGATGTCCCAAGCGTCAAAAGTAAAGTGGGCATACGCCAACCAAGTTTGACGGAGGGAAAGAAGCAAATAACTCTTTTGGCAAATGCTCCCAACTCCGAGGATCATAAGACGACATTCGTCTGCTCCTCACCTCGGTGAAGAAGAACAAACAGTCATAGGAACACAAATTTTATAGTTGTTTAGTTAGAGGGTTCGACAAAGCCACGCAAGTGCGAGGCGCACAAATAATTCACACGTCATTCTAATGCACACATGGATGATGAATGAAACATGGCATCACTATCTATGCTTGAAATTAAACATGGCATTGCTATCTAAGCTCGAAATAAACATAGCAGGCAAGTATACACATGAAATCATAGGAACCAACATCAATATCGACTAGTAAGCAAAACATAGCGAGCTAAAATAGACTGGGCTCATAGCAAGTGGTTAGCTTGCCTCGGGGTCACGTGGTTGTGCTCTGGTTCGTCGGTGAAGTGAAGACGTCGCGGACTCGGGCACCGGTAGCCCTACACCGCGTCGACGGGGTGGTATCACACATAATATGTGCTACCCGGAATATTTACTAGAAAAGTGTGAAATCATACCATTTGACAGATCTCGCAAAGATAGGAATTTAGAAATTTGAACCACTCCAATCGGAGCTACGGTCCAAAAGATACGAACGTTTGAAGTTTGTCTCCTAGGAAAAAAAAACCAGTTCCGCGGAAAAAACAGATCAGGACGCTCTGGCCGTGCAGCTAGGCCGCGCATGGGCCTGCTACTGCGCTGCGCTACGCTGCGCGCTGGACTGGGCCGTGCTGGGCCGAAACGGCCTGCTGCGCTGCTGCCTGGGAAAAAAAAGGATCGATCGATCTTCAACCTCCTGTACGTCTTCTTCCTTCGCGCGAGAGAGCGCACGGGCGGCTCGGGCGCTCGCCGGCGCGGCCGCTAGGAGGGCCGAGGCGCCGGGGACGGCGGGGTCGGAGCGGTGGCGGCGTACCATGGCCAGGTGAGGCGGCTCGGGGCCAGGGGAGGTGCTGGGTTGCTCGAGTACGCAAGCTCGCGTGCGTCGGCCATGTGATTTGGGGCCGGGAATCGGGAGCGGTGGAGATGGGGGAGGTGTGCAGGTGGTTTGGCTCGGGCTGGGAGGTGTGGCGGCTCGAGCTCGTGCACGACATCGCCTCGGTGGCCACGACCGAAACCGGAGGAGACGAGTTTCGTCCCTCGAGCGAACTTGCTGGGAGTCCAGAGGGGGAAAGGAGAGGGAGGTGTTAGTTCTAGAGGGGTCTGGGCCTCCTTTTATAGCCCGGAGAGGGGGAGAGTTAGGTGCATGGCCGTTGGCCATCAATGGCGCCGTGAGGTCACGGCTCACGTTCTCCGGCCACAGGAGAGGATAAGGAGGGGGAGAGGGATATGGCTGCCGTGCTGGATGTACATCGGCGCACGTGGCGGCACTGCAGCAAGGGATAAGGGCAGGGGCTGGGGTTTGCACAGGGTCATGCCGAAAGTGGCATGTCCAGAGCACGACGTGATCGGCATTGTTCACGTTCCCGATGATTTAGGGCACCAAAAAGAAAACGGGTCACGTCACTGGGTTGCACTACTGCTACAAACAACACACAGCAAGCAAAACATCAAATTGGGACAAAATGCCAGTACAAAGTTTTGAAAAATTCAAATGCACTCAAGGTGTTCGATGCAATGAAAATGGACATCCTCTATCCCAATGGAGCTAGGATTTTTACTGGTGATGTTGTACTGGTATGTGAGTAATGTGGTCAAGTTTCACTCAATTTGTAGAAGGTTTCATGTGTAAACATTTTCGGGTTTCGAAAATGGCAGAAGGTGTTCGATGGATGTTCTGCCATAAAAAGTTGGTCCAAATGATCCCAAATTTCTGTGGGAGGCTTCTAATGGGACAGGGAACACTTTCTCAGGTGATCAAGATTTTATGGTGGAGTGGAAGTAGGGTTTTGGATTTAATGGCCCGGTAGTGGCAGATTTGGTAATATCTTCAATCGGAAAAGTTGCATAGGTCATGGCTATGTTCATGCATATATGGGATATACATGAGGATAGGTGTTTCTTGAATTTTTGGGGAATTTTCCAAGCAAGATGAAGGAGAGTTTCTTTGGAGAGGCGAGATATCGGTTTTTGTTTTCTATAGAAAAGGGCATTAAGGTCTTGTAAAGAAAACCCTAATGACGGAATCAAAGGTCATCAGAAATATTCGGAGAATATTCCTGGGGTTGGGACATAGAGAGGTACATGATCTCAACATCAATCACCAAAAGTTCAAATGAGTTTTGATAAAATTCAGATAAATCCAAGTTAAAAGGTTTTCGAAATTTTTTAGTTCACCCCTTTTTTCAGAAAACCGGTTAGTGAAATCCGGGGTGTTACAAGAACCCCGGGAAGTCACCAGTGGGCGAGCGGGTGAGGATGCTCGGGCTCACATCGAGTGCCGAAGGAGGCGCCCCCCGGCAACAGGAACCTACTCTACGAAACGGGGTTGGAGGCCCTCGACTACGGAGGAGGCTGCCTGGCTTACACCCGGGCGCTCCGGCAGGTAGTATGGCCTGCGAAGTTCAGGCCCAGTACCGCACTAAAGTACGATGGGACTTCGAACCCAAAGGAGTTTGTGCAAATCTACTCCACGGCCATGACGGCGGCGGGGGCCGACTCGAAGGTGATGGCCAATTGGTTCCCCCTCGTGCTGGTGCCTTCCGCCCGGACGTGGCTAATGCACAGTCCCGAGGGAACCATCAGATCATGGAGGGAACTATGTGAGCAGTTCGTGAGTGCGTTCCAGGGCGGGTACAAGCGCCCTGGAACCATGAACGACCTCCACTCCATAATCCAGAGGCCGGGCGAAATGCTCCGGCACTACGTCCAGTGCTTTTGCCACGCATCGCACAACATTCCAGATGCAGCGATGCCGCCATCGTCCAGGCTTTCCGCCAGAACGTGCGGGATGTACGGATGATGGAGGAACTCGGGCGCACCACCAGTAAGTTGTACGCCCTCGCAAACCGGTGCGCTAAAATGGAGGAAGGCCGCCGAGCGCCCGAGCTGGCCGCCCAGGCGGCTGCGGAGCCAGAAGCCGAGGCCCGGAAAAAGGCGGCAAGAAGAAGGGACCCCCAGCAAGTGATGGCCGCCGAGGTGGCGACCACCTCGGCGGCGGAGAAGGCTGACTCGATGGCCGAGGTAGCAGCGATCAAGTCAGCATCAGGGATGTGGTGCCCCATCCACAAGGTCGACTCCCACGACGCTAAGGACTGCCGAGCGGTGCGAGGAATAGCAGATACGCGTCGTAAAAGATACGCGGAGCCAGAGGCCAATGGCGCAACGGGGAACTGCTTCATTTGCGACGAACCCGGGCATCGGGCCTGGGAATGCCCTTTGCGACAGGGCAACACGGGATGCGGAGCAGCCAAGGTAAGCCGGGGGAGGGGTCCCGAAGGGGCCACCCCACCCCCTCGAAGACCTGCTGGCGCTGAGGAGGAGGACCCCGCCGACCACTCAACAGGGGGAGAAGACGAGTACCCAGATGCCCGGGACATGACATGTCTGCACGGAGGAGCATTTTCCCTCACCTCCCATGGAGAGGTAAAACACTTCGCCCGTGACGTATGCGCCTTGATTCCGGGATACGAGGCTCAAGGCAAGTTAAGGTGGTCGCATGTGCCCATCACCTTCAACCAAGACGATCACCCGCTCAACTACACCGGAGCAGGGACCCTGCCTATGGTAGTATCCCCGATCATCAACAACATCACTGTATCACGGATGCAGGTGGACGGAGGCTCAAGTATCAACCTCATTTCGGCCGCGTTGATGGAAAAATTGCAAATCTCAGAAACACAACTACTCCCAACATCGCCATTTCAAGGAGTAAGCGCGGGGGCTGTCCAGCCTCTAGGCAAGTTACGCTGCCGGTCACCTTCGGGCCCAAGGAAAAGTACCGCACCGAGAACATAATGTTCGACGTGTCAGATATCCCACTCCCTTACAACGACCTCTTGGGCCGACCGGCGCTGGCGAAATTCATGGCCGTCACTCATCATGCCTACAACGCCCTCAAGATACCCACCACCTAGGGAGTACTAACGGTGAAGGCGGACACCAAGGATGCGGTGGCCTGCGTCAAGCAAACCTTCGAGGCCCTGGCGGTGGCGACTCCCGGGGGGAGAGGCCTGGAGGAAGCCGGGGAGCCGACCACGACCCTGCCCCTAAAAAGGCCAGGGCTGCGGGAGCGCGGATCCCTGAAGAGGAGGCCGGCCTAAAACTGGCCGCAAAGAAAAGAACCCTCGAAGAGGGCCTGGAACGATACATACGAGCCGGTCGTTCCGGGTACTCCAAGGTCGGTAGCCCGGGCCACGTGACTGCGGGCGCCACACACATCCCCTATCCCATCGGCCCTATCTGGGATAGGGCTATCGGCAAGATCGGAGACGTCGTGCCAACCCAGAACACGGGGGCCGGGAACTGTCCCCCGCGACAACCGTTGTCGAGATAAGCCTGAATGTAATCCGCTAGATCAGCAGACATTCCCGGACCCCCTCTGGGACATGTGAGTCGCTCTGACCCCTGTGCAAGCCCCTAACCCTCTTGGCTCGCCCCGGCGGACCTCGAGCGGGGCAGAAAAAGCATGGCACCGGTGAAAAGTTCCGGGGGTACCGGGCGCCCTACATAGGGCCCCTCCCCACCCCCGGGGAGGTTTTTACACCGATAACTTTCCACCGGGAAGAAAGGGGCAGTGCGGACTCACCTCCAAAAACCGACTCGCAGGATGTCACCCCCGGGTGGCACCGCCCGAGAGGGAAAAGTCGGCACAACTCCGAGGAGAGCCTCGGAGGGTCGAAAGACACCACGGAAGAAGGCACCCCCGCGCGACGCACTGCGCGAGGGTTGCCCCCCGGGAAGCCGCGCGTTCGACGCACAGAACCGTGACATGAAGTATGGCAGAAAGATACCCAAGTCCCGCTCGCACGCTAAAAGGACGCCCCCTCGTGGCTTCCCACCCTGCCACCAGGGAGCGCCAGGGGGCTACTGTCGGTGTAGCGGGACCTAGGGTACCAAGGGGTGCAAAAAGATGAAGATGAGGCGACCAGAAGAAGGGAGCGCCTCGTAACAAGCGCCCCTCCCCCCGCTAAGGATAGCCTGCCCTTCCGAGGAACGAAGGGGTGGCGAGCCTACAGATATGAAGGCAGGGGCGCGCCTGGGGTCAGAGCCTCTCCCCCACTAGAACAGTGGTGGCAAGGCCGAAGGAGGAGCCGCAGGAGAAAAGAAGTACCTCCTCAGGCGGAGCTTCTCGAAGATGTCGTAGGGCCGGAACCTCCGGCATCTCCGAGGAGCTCGCCTCAGGAAGGAATCCCGAGCTACGGAAGAAAAAGAAGAACCCCCGGGAACAGACGGAGATGCCCCTCCGGGGACGCGCGGCCGGTGTGCTAAGCCCACACGATCCATCCCGGGAAGCAGCGGTCGTCGCGGGAAGACGAGGACCACCAACGTGGCACAAGATTCCTGCGGATCTACCCGGGGAGGGTAGCTTCGCAGGGAAGGAAGGCGCCGCTTACGTCATGGATGAGACAACACATGCCCACTGCCGGGCGCAGGCGTGACATCGACAAGACCGGGCACGTAGCCCAGTCCGTGCAGGCGCTGCGCTCAGCGCGATGCCCGGGTCTCGGACAAGACTTGACGTACTGTCTCCTCCGCCTCAGCGGGGGACGCGGCATGGAGGACAGCACGGCGAAGACGGCGCCACGAAGAAGGCCGGTGGCTACCACCTGGACCAGGGCGCGACGCGTGCCCTACCTCGGTGGCACGCCCCCATCGCGACCACTTGTGGTGTCCCCTTGGCATATAAAAGGAGGCCCAGGTCGCAGGTAGAGGAGGACATACCATTTCCAGCAGTAGCACTAGACTTAGGCTTGTGCTCGGGGGCTAGATCGGAGACACCTCGGGAACCTCCCCGGAGTGAAACCTTAGAGCCCACGAGTGAGAAGAGCGCTGGTGGTTGATCCATTGTAACTCATCATCTCCACAATCAAACCAGACAAGCAGGACGTAGGGTGTTACGCGGCGACGCAGCCTGAACCTGGGTAAAACTTTGTGTGTTCGCCTCCGAGCTCGGGAACCAATTCCGGAGCACCTCCGCCCTCCTACCGAACAAAACAGGGGGTGTCCCGCACCCCGGTGTCCGCGTTACCGACACGCGACACAAGGTACCAGTATAGTCACTTGCGCATACACTTCCACCATATTTCACTTATCTTTTGATATCATGTCTAGGAAAAGCGAGGACTTCTCCAATGGATCTGATGACGACTATGCCACTCAAGACCAATTGGTCGACACCAACTAGTGCATGATGGCCTCCAACACTACGAAGCTCGTCTTCAAACTCAAAGGACGGACCTTAATGATCAACTTCAATCTCAACAAGTGGCTTTCAGCGAGCAACTTGCATATATCAACAACTCCATCAATAACCTTGTGCAACATCAACATAGCTCATCTATCTCAAGCCACTCTAGAAGATCATCAAGGTCAAGTTCCCGACGAGATGAAGTTCATGGTGAACGTCAAGAACGCCACAACCAATATCACCAAGAACGTGCCTACCCCTCCTAAGTCCTAACTGAGATGTAGGTCGGTGCCAACGACTCAAACTCTGGGAAACAAAACAAGTGTCTTTGTTCTAAACTTCTATTTTCTATACATCATGTTTCCCTTTGTCAATCTGAGCTTGTACCTAATTTGTATATGGTTGTGCCTGATATTTTGATTCTTGTAATCTTATCAATTACCAACCAATATATGCTCAGATTGGCCTCTGCATTCTGTAATGGTCACTATGGCACCTGTTCTTGTATGTTTCTCCTATCAGCATGATCAATCTCCGTGTATCTTGTATTGTTATATACGTGTGTGACTACCGTTAGAATGCCTAACGGTCACTTGGCCAATGCCCATGGCAATGATCTTGAGTATCATGGTTGCTAGCATCAGAGTGGTTGTTAACAGCCGCTTGATGTTGCCCGTCTTCATGATCTCATGATTTGTGTCCCTAACATCAAGTGACTGTCGTGAGAGCGCTCCTCCTGAATTTCAAGTGACTATATGTGTGCTTGAGAATGGCTCTCTTCAGGGTCTGCACGCTCTCTAGCATGCTGGAAACTGCACCAAACTTAGTTTTTTATACGTCTCAACATGTTGCGCCATCAATCCACGAGCTCAACGTTGTATTTTTTCTTCAAGTTGTATGCTTTCGCGTTATACGTCATATCCGCTTGTCGAAATATTATCTAAACGTGTCATCGGTTTGTCTCCTATTATAAACTCATATTCACCGCCTCTAGTCGTTACATCTCGATCTTTCGAAGATTTGTTTTCCAAAATTGGTTGAAATTCGTCAGATCGGGTTGTCGGTTTCGTGTCTGTTCGGTTTGACCGATGTTGCAACAAGGCTCCAACCAATATCTTTCAGGAGCAAAAAAAAAAACGCCTCGAAAATCCTCAGATTTGGAGGAAAATTGACCAAATTAGTTTTTGGGAACACAAAAAAGGTGTATGGGGTCCTTAACCAACAAATTCATGGAAAAAACTACCAAAAATTCAACGATTCGAGAGATCGAGCCAAAGCCATTTTTTGGATTTGTTTTGTGAATTTTTGAAATTTGATGGGGAGAAAAATTGATGGATGAGGTTCATGAAACAAGTCAAATTCGTGGCTACATAAAACTCTAGTAACATATGATGGGGGTTAGGGGTCCGATCTTCACGAATTTGAGCAGTGGTCACGATGAACATGAGAGGATAATCGGTGGCAAACAAAGGGGAAAACCAAAATCAACACACAAGGGGTAACTAGAAACACATGCAAGGAAGATTCAACCGGCAACAACCCCCGAGAGCCGCCTCCAGTTCTCCAAATCCAAGCCGATGATTCTCTAGGTGAAACGCTTACACAAATCGGCCGGTCCACCGATCCATAGAACCACAAAGGAAGATTGCCATGTTCCACTTGAATCCCATGGAGAAAGAGTCGGTACATGATGAGATCTTGGGACATATCCATAGGTGGAATTATGGTTCCACAAGGGAAAGTAGGAGCAAAGCTCAACAAGTCTATGTTGGTCTAGTCTAACCCTTGAAGTGAAGGGGAGAGGTCATATTTATAGTCTACGGGCGGAGAACGGGATACAATACAAGGCATCAACCCATCTTGATACACAGGTCAATGCAGGGCGGTCTAGAAGGTGGTCAGACTAGTGCTGGAACAGGCCAGGGTCGGTTGACCGGTATGGGAACCGATGGACAACCAATATCGGCTCTGTAGTGCCGACCTGGGAACCGAGGCATGTCGGTTGAATCGACGCTGGCCGGTCAACCGATGCTGGTGAATCGATCTCGGGGTTCTGGTGCTTCATCTTCGGTCTTCTCCTGGCGATTTTCTTGTCCATCTTCACAATAATTGTCTGGGACCTCCGTATGGTTCATACATGAGCACACATAGCATACTAGATTGAGGTAGCTAACCATTCATGACGAGATCGTCATAAGCGAATTGGAGCGAATTCACCTTATCATAGATGGCTTTGGCCGAGGCTCTTGTCATTGAACCAAAGGGTGTATTGGGTGTTGTGATGTTGTTAGGGCACCCTGTATCAACAGGGCTGCAGCTGCTGGAAACTACTGCTTGAAAACGACAAGGCTACCAAAATTATCAGACTTGCAATATTGCCGTGTTAATTGATAAGTGAATTTTAGATACCAATATGATAATTGTTCAGATCATTGTGTATGGATTGGTATTGGATGGTCATGTTGGCATGTTATGAATTGGGGCCTGAAATTGAGTTTAAACTTTGTCGCAAGTCTGCATATTTGCCATTTTTAGTGACTGTGTACTATTACTTGTTTGTGGTGGAATACAAACTAAGTGCTGCTGAAAATAGGAATAAATTAACGTATTCGAAGTGACAGGGGTAATCTCATCCTTCCTACACAAAAGGTGATTTTAACAATTTTCATTCCACCACATGGCTCCAACCAAACACTAACATGGAACCATTTAATTTCATATCATCATTTTTGTACCAAACACCCAGATACTAGAACCATTCCATTCCTTATATTACATTCTAGTACTTTTCCCAAACCAAACACGCGCTTACTAGAAGGAAAACTCATAGACGACCACGAGAACATGGCAACCAACCACCAGAACTCCGCTTGATCACCAATGAACGGAATTAATGAAAACTGCAATTTTTCTTTATGCAAGATTTCCCTTCTTTCCTTTCGGGTTTCAACCCAAGAGGGGACTTGCGCATAATTAATGAACACGAGAAATATCACGCTATGGATCTGGCCATCTGAATAATACAGATACAACAAGCTTGTAGGGGAGAATATACACTACACTATACACACAAACAATACCTTCAGTTCTCATTCAGTCAATCCGGTCGATTTGGGGACTATTTGGAGAGCGGCGGTAAGTAAAACCGACACGGTTGAGCTGGGAACACAATCCAATTGGCTGGAGATTTGGCATGCACAAACATTCGAACTCTGTGTTCTTATGCAACTCAAGTATCTCAAGCGACCTGTATAACAGAAGTACCTTTGCGCATACCACAATCATTGTGCCCCTATCTTTGAAAATATCCCAGAGAAATTGGGCAGCTTATCAACATGCTTTAGTGCTCGCTCTGCAACTTGTCTTGTTTTGAAGTCACCATGCCTGAAAGCTTCAACTAAGGCCGTACTGACATTTTGGTTTCCTGAGATCTCGTAAGCTATTTCGTCCGTCCTAAGGATCCTCTCCACGGCCCAGACAGCTTGCTGCCTTAGCGCCTCAGTCCGATTCTCACACAACACATCAAGAATCAATTTGACCCCTTCTGCATCGCACAAGACCATCACACCCTGTTCAATGTCCACTCCATCCTCCAATAATGTGGACAATGCTGTTAAAGAGGCTTCAACCACTTTCTCATTGTTGTGGTCCAAACAAGCAACCAACTTCTCCACCACCTTCCCTTCCAATAGACAGAAGTTCTCCCTTGAAGAACATATCCCATGATGAACTCTACACTCCCCAGTTGCTACAGACTTCTGACTGATGCATGGAAATATTGAAAAACACAATCCTGGGGTGGGAGGTGGCAGTATCTTTGTTAGATGCTTTGATTGGCTAGAGAGATTCCCTAATGCAGTGGCAGAGACTATCTGGACAGTATCAAGACCATTCATCTGAAGCAGATCAGTGAACAGTGCAGTGAGATTGTATTCACGAGCAACAGCAATGATATCTGCATCATCTTCCAAGATAAATGTGATCCGGGAGATTATCCTAACAAGACCTTCAAGAAAAGGATTGACAAAGCGTCCTCCACGACTCTCCCCTTGTCTAATCATCATCACTTTTGATATGATTGTGCTGAAGGCCCCATCTCGCACAAGACGTCTAGTGAGCACTGAATCCTGCAGCGGAAGATCAGCTACAAGGCCAGCAGCTGGTGCTTGCTCTTCAGAAATACCGTTGTTGTCAGCAATGACCCTAATCAAGCTGCTGAGTTGACTAAAATTTCCACGAAAAGCATCAGCCAATTCTAGTCCCATATATGGTGATATATTATTCAGAAGCTTGATGGAAGCCATTCGAACCTCTCTCTGAGGCGCTTCAACAAACTGGATCAAACTAACAGTAGCACCGAGCTTTTAATGGCATCGACTATGCTTTGGACAGTAGCAGAAGAACTGGTTAGACCAACAAGGACCTGAAGTAACTTGCACTCAATTGCAGGCCCTGTATTACTGATGAGATGAAGCAGATTGTGAATAATTTCTTCAGATACTAACGTCTGGCGGTTGTGATCAAGTGGAATGGACTGAAAATTTGCACCCGATGCCACAACGTTTGCAAGAATTGTTGCTGATACCTCCTTCAACCTCATTGGAAGCTGATTACTGCCAACTGTAAAGAGGTCTGTTATAAGAGGTGGAAGAATACCTGCTTCGATAAGTATCTTTGCGCTGATATCGTAAGATGAAATTTGGTTCAATGCCTTCAGAGCTCCTTCTCTGGCCTCCCCGTTCCCACTTTTCATGATGTTGACCAGTGCAGAGCCTGCAGTTTGTGCCACTAAGGCCTTCATATCGTTGCTTAAGACAAGCTCCCCGAGATAAGCAGCCATGGATAATTGTGTATCAGGCGAGCCTGCGAATGGACAAACGAAGCAATGGATGCAAGACCAAACAAGAGGGAACAATGAATAACTTATTTCATAATAACTAGATAACATTTATTCTACAAACCTAGATGATGCTTCTAATGTTTCAATCAATACCATTTGGAAATTATACATAATGCATGAACTCCATAGTACACACTGTTAATAAGAAATCCTCTAACTTGGTACGTGCTTAACTTCTTATTTGGCACAAAATAATTAACAAGATCAGCATGAATTGGCCCCAAAATACTGATGCTAGATAGAACCTGCACACACCAAAATGGGGTGATTCTTATCCATGCACTGGAGTAGTATACTACAATGACAAAGCTATATGCCTATATGAGTGAACGGAGACAATGGCTAGCAAATTCTACACCTTAGACATGCATCAAACCCATGATTCCTTACCCCCATCTTCAAAACTAATAAGAACTCTTCAGGTAGTCAGCTTGTTAATAAAAAATGCCCATACATGTATAATACCTCTGCGTAGGTGACAATTTTCTGCTTTAAAAATTAGAAATTGGCAAAGACCTTTTATGCCTATGGTAGCAAATAGTGGTGAAGAATGACATCCAATATTGGTGTCTGGGAAAAAAGAGAGACAAGAAAGGAAGACAAGAAACCCCTAACACAATTGAGAACCAAAGTAATTAGAAAACCGGGCGACATGTATCACTTTCTATCTGTCTGTGTTATATCATAGCAATGACAATAGAAACAATTTCTCTACTTTTTCACAAAAGGAAACAGACAAAATCTCTCTATTTTTAAAGAAAAGCAAAGGATATGAATCATACCTTGAAGGAGAAGCCTAAGAAGGGGTTGCAGTCTACCATTCTCAGCCATTTGTCTAACATTCTTTTCACAGCTCTCTAAATTCACCAGTGTCTTCTCAGCCCTATCAACTGTCAATAAGTTTTCTACTTTACTACTTGACAAGCCAACAAGAATAAGGATGGCTCCAGGAACACTCCCGATTTTTTCTGAAAGAGGTTTGTATTCTGAAAGTTCATATAACAGAGATGCAGCTTGTTCTTTCTCTTGGACATGCCCATGAGACAAGAACTTCACAATTGTACGAATGTTGTCCCCGGCAGCAATCTCATCCTGCGGAGAGTACGCCGAGATATTAGAAACACAAGAGTCATGACAAGTTGAAAAAGAAATAAACTAGATTCACAAAAGAGCACCTTGTTGTCATTATCATCTTTTGCTACAAAGCGGAGACTTTCCAATGCTTTTTGTCGCACTTTTGTACTGCTATTCTTCAACAACTCAGAAACTAAGCTTATCAAGCCAAGCTTCCTCACTACATGTCTGCTAGATCTACTTCTCTGACATATCTCTGCAACATATTCAAGTGCTTGCACAGTATCGCTTTCTGAACTCTCAGAAGTTAATGATTTACGAGCTACATCAAGTTTGGCTGTCTCATTTCGATGCATCCATTCATCAATAGTGTTTTTTAGAGCAATACTCGGATTTAACTCAGTGCTACTGAGCTCCTTCCTAGTAACAGGGCAGATAAGTCTCCTTCCATTGCTATCAGATTCCTTAAACCACTTCAAAATGGCTTGACGTTCGAATGTAGCACCGCTCTCTAAAGTGACAGGATCCCGCATAATTTGTTTTGTGAGTGGACACAGGAAAGATTCATATATAGGCTCAACACGCAAGCTGTCGGTGGACGAATCATAATGGCCATCCTGAACTTCTGCCATCACTTAAACACAACACTGCAAAAATGTTCAGATGCAAAAAATTATGCATAGAAAAATTAATTGTGAGCTCATCAGTGAGAACTCATGAACGGAAGCCATGCAACAAATGGAATGAATTATTACAAATTTGCAAATGAAACTCCACATATATATCCTCGAGCTAAGAAAATAATTAGATGCGATTACCATGGTACACAAAGATCAATTAATTCATTCCACTGCTGCAATACATAAAAATTTAGCATAATATGAGACGAATGGACAAATATCATCAAAGCACGGCAGAAGATTTATATTAAGCTTCGAAATGATCTTCCAGTTCCGTGGAGAAATCAGGATATCCCTTATTTGCAGTCATTTAACAGAACTAAAGATCATGTCTGACATTATCTGAGAGCCAGACATAATCAGAAGTGGCTACAAAATACTTTCTATGCACGTATATTTTTATGTGAATACATTACACTGAGTGCCCCGAGTTAAATAATACTTTTCCTATTCCCGTAAGAATTATACGTAACCAGTCTCTTACCCCCGCAACGCTCAGTCGCTCGCTATCTAAAGCTAAATTGGCTTCAGGGCGAACTAGATCGGGCAAGAGGGACAGCAATTGGCGACAGCGATGGCGGGAGCACCTCCTGAGCAGCTAAGCGTTACGCGTGTTGGTTACAAGGGGCAAGCGATGTAAGGCCTTCAAATGAAAAGAAAAAAAACAGCACAAACGGCGGCGCGTACCTCGGATATGAAGTAGATACGCCGGCGGCGGTCGCTCCACGGCCAGCAAGTACCGCGCGCGGCCACCGCAATCCACACCGCCGCGGCGGCACTATCCGGCTATGGCGGCCGGGAGGAGAGGCAGATCGATAAGGCAGAGAGGCCGAGGAGTCCGGGTGCAGGGATCTGCCGCGGAGGAGGCGGCGGCGGCGGCGGCGGCGGGGCGGCGAGATGGAAGCCGGGAAGGGGAGCGGAAGGGGGATGCTTCTTGGCGCGACTGCTGCTAGTCCTACTGCTGTGAGTGGGTAAGCGAAGCCGGGCGAGCGTGTGGGACCTAGGAGACGACGTATCCACCGCACGTTTCGTATCCGACGCCTGCCGTTTTGCGGTAGTGGACTGGCAGGACGGCGCTGGAGTACTGTACTGTACTGCCGTTTGATCAGGGCATGATTATATTTCGGATTACAAAAAGGTCAACGCTATACATGGAATCGAATCACCGGACCGGTTGGCTGCCGTCGATTTGCTATTCCATCCCATGGCAGTTGCTTCGCACGTGTAAGAAAAAACACGTGCCCGTTAGGCCGTTTCCGTTTACCTCACATGATATCCACATATTTCGGAATCTGCCTCCTTGTTGAGAGTCGGCTCGTGTCACCTCGCTCATCTCCCTCTCTGCTCCGGCGGCATGGCCGGCCAGAGGGGATGGGGGACGTGGTCGTCTTGTACATGATGGAAGTAGCGGAAACTTTACGCACGTTCGTAGGTCCGTAAACTTTTCCCCTCCGTTTCCGGTCGAAATACTACAATCCAAGCGCGGCCTTAGGGTGTCTAGGTCTAGGTTTCGTGGCTGTCCCGGTGTGTGTTATGCCGGTAGAGCTACGGTTGTTGAGGCATGCGGGCGGCGCTCAACGGCTCGAGATGGTGTGGATCTTGCTCGTCGTGCTCCATAGGGTGGAGACGGTGACGACAGGAGGTGCAACCTGTCCATCCACACTAAATAAGCCCGAGAGTGCTTTGAGAGCGGGCAGATCTGAGGTGCTTCTCCTCTGTTCTTGCTACCATGGAGGTGGGAAGTGGAGGTGGCGGCATTTTCCTCTTTGATCTGAGGCGAACAAGGGGGTTTTCTGTGTCGCGGCGTCTCGGAGTTGCTCTTCAGCAGCTGATGGATGATGCCTTGTCGACGACGCGGCCCCTGGGAGCGCATCATCAGCGGTGTCTCTAACGTCGATTCTTTAGGCCGAAGGGGGTCCGTTCCCCACTTTGTTGCTGGCATCCGAAAGCTAGCACAAGGATTCCCTTCAACCTCTTGATGTGGAGGCCTTGCTGCTCCGCGGTGGCTGGCTCCCGCTTCGGCGACCCAACTGATTCCATCCTCGGAGTCGTCGTTGTTGGCCATGGCGCATAGCAAAGAGAGCGAGGGTAGATGGAGCTAGACCGGACCGTGTTTTCCAGAATAGATCTAATATAAGGTCCTCGTGCAAAAAATAAAAGACTTGTTTGTAAATTTTTCTGAGGTCCTTTCCATGTATTGTACTGCCTCTACTAAAAAGTCAATGAAGATCGGCCTTCTGGGCTGATCCCTGTTTAAGAAAATAAATCGGAATTATAGCTCCCAATAGATCGCATTCCTTCTCCCCTAATCGTCTCTCTCAAAACGCGCCGCTGCTCTCTTCAATGTGCCCTGGACGCTCATTCGGTCCTGAGTCGACACCTGCAATGTGCCCACGCGATGGCCTCACCCCCGTCTTTCCCTCTACCGCCATCTCCATCGTCCGTATCCACCCCACAGTGACGGCTTCAGCTCCATGTACTTGTTAAGGCTTAAGGCACAGTGGGAAGTAACATACACTACTATCATGCATATGATATTAGTTTACGTTACTAACACCATAGTGGGCAGTAACTATACCTGGCCATGGGAAGCCCAGCCCGAAAATCTCGGGCTTGGGCCTCAAATCTAGGCCCGACGGCTGCGTTGGGTTGGGCCTGGGCTTTGCTTTTTGGCTGTTATAGGAAGAAGCCCGGCCCGCAGCCCGACACAGGTAGACTTAATACATGTCTGTGAATAAAAGGTGTAAAAAACATAAACACATGTTTGTCCTTTGAGGCTCCTCTGCTCATTACATAATAATACAGCCAATTTCCCCTTTCTTCAATACCGATTTGTCCAATAGAAAATGTAATAATGCTCTGCACCTCATGTATTTTTGTTTCCCAAGCAAGAAATGCTAGTCATGATTACAATAAGGAATCTGACTATAACATCAGGTGGATAGAGAATGATAGCATAACTACTGATTAGAACCCTAAGTAGGAACATAACACAGCACAAAATAATCAAATAAAACGAATAAGCTATTATTTACTAGAAGCACTACAAGCCTTAACACAGCCTTCGAAGTGGGAAACAACATATTTGTTTGTCCTTCGGGGCTCCTCTGTTCATTACGTGTGGATTACTAGCAACTAGCATCATTCAGTCAATGATCGCTGTTCGGCAGATTTGGGATCTCTTGGGCTCATCCTTCGAAGTGGGAAACAACATATTTGTTTGTCCTTCGGGGCTCCTCTGTTCATTACGTGTGGATTACTAGCATCATTCAGTCGATGATCGCTGTTCGGCAGATTTGGGATCTCTTGGGCACACTGCATTCAGACCCTTGTTGTCAGAAACACATTCATAACTTTGGTAACAAAACAGAAATTTACAGCATTTTGTTGACTTGGAATGAAAGACATGGGGAGCAAAACAGAAATTTGCAGCATATTTTGGAATGAAAGACATGGGCAGCATGGTAATTTTTCTTTCACAATTTTAGGGTAGCATCAATTGGTAACCCAATTGTTCTACATCATTATAACTGCCGTATTCCTTCTAAACAGTCTTGACAAACATGCACACAGTTCTAATTCTACGCTGCGATTAGCATTAATAGTTGGGGAACTGATCTAACAAATGCATAAATATTTCTGAATCCCTTTGGGTTTTTATAGAATTAGCTTTAATATGTGAGGCACTGATCTAACAAATGAATAAATATTTCTGAAATTTTGTTTGGGCTTTTACAGACTAGTTCCGGTGTTCCCTGAAGGTTCAGTAAATGTTTAATGAACTAAACATCGGAAATCAGTGCAAAACTGCAATGATCTATTGTCTGATTGAAGCAACCAGTTCCGAGGTAGTTTCAACTTCCATAGATTACAGACTAGTTACGGTGTTCCCTGAAGGTTCAGTAAATGTTTAATGAACTAAACATCGGAAATCAGTGCAAAACTGCAATGATCTATTGTCTGATTGAAGCAACCAGTTCCGAGGTAGTTTCAACTTCCATAGACTAGACACAAATCATTGTTACTCCTCCCATATTTTGGATCCCGATTGCTTAAAGCCGAGAAGACGTAAACTTGGTCGAACTGAAACACTATACCTGACTGCCAGAACTAATTGATGCTACTCCTATGTCACAATTTTACAAATTATCAGGCATAATTCTTTATTGTTCATGGATCATGTTGATTTACAGGGTCCAGTAACACAGTCATTGGCCATGCGTGGCTTAAAATATGGGCAACAGCGAGAAGTGTTTGTTAGCCTGTAATATGGACCTGGATCCACTGCAATCATGTTCCACATCCTAAGGACACTAGTTCATTTGGACACATTCTTAGCCACCTGACAAAGTTCCAAACAGACAACATTTTATCGAATAATATTAAGGAATCAGTGGTATCTAGCGTCAGACTGTAAAGACACAAGATCTCCAATACAAGCTTTTGAAACATAAAGTAAATTAGTAGCATTTAGCTCTATTTCCTTTAGTAACCCAATGTACATGCTGCGAGTAAATTGCTATGGCCCAGCTAATAGGAATTTGATACAAACTTATACCTGCTGACTTGAATCTTTCGGTTCTTTATTTTTCCAATAGAAATTTGGCAGTGGCCTGGCTCTAAAACGAATGCTCGGACACAATTCTTTCAACTGAGGTTCATTGTTGAAATTTACCTGCATAACAATTGTGCACAAAGTTTATATAATGTACTGCTATCCTTTTCCTTTTGTTATTAACCAACATTGATTAGAGAATGACCGAACAGTTATCTGGTAGGTCACTGTTTTTTTTGAAACGTGGTCACTGGTTGTTTTTTTAAGTGTGACAAGTTATGCAAGTATTGTGTATAGAAATTGTGTTACTGAGACACTACTTGAAAAAACAAATGCAAAAGAAGGGTATGTCATGCACAAGTGATTACCATATTTTCTTTAGCTATATTTGTTTTGGGATGCACTGGTGACGAAGTTGAACCGAACAACCTTTCTTTGACCCTCGTCACACTGACATGTGAAGACCTGGATGACGCAAGAGGACAGTCAAATGATGGTTTTTACATTTTCATGGTATGTCATGAACTGCATTAACACGAGAAAAAAACATGGCATTCAATGTAATATCGTCAGATATCTGAGAGAATGCTTTCCATTTTATTCCATCTTTGTTAGGTGAAACGTTTTCCTATGAGCTCATATTCTAATCAATTGCTATGTTAACTTTTGGATTTGAGTGCTACTGTACCTCTGTTTATGCTGCTGAGATGTTCTGGAAGCTATTTCTGGCATACCTTTCAAAAATCCCTGAAATATCCAGCAAACCAACTTATTAATGAGAATAGGAACTGTTAATTCCATAACTTTAAATTCACACCATGCATCAGCAAATTTCAAACCTTTCTTGTTTGCCTAAATTGGTTAACTTTAGGATGAGTATCTTCCACCAGCCTGCTTGCAGATTCCAACTGACTAATCCTTGAAGCAATTGTTGAGCCAAGATTTCTTGATCTCGATACAGGATTGCCCGTTTCACATCTCCTGAAGTTCATAGACATATGCAGGGTACCAAATGTAGACCTCTTGTGAGCAACTGAAGCTCCTTCCTGCCTGTTACAGCCAGTGCTAGGAGATCGTGAGCTGTTCTCCTTTGCTGAACGAAGCGTCGACTGCCGTTTCACTGACGAAGACGGTGTTTTCTTTCCTGACGGGGGAGAACTGCATTTCATAGGCTTCTGAAATATCGATGCTATCGGAAGCCTTCTTTTCTTGACAGAATCTGTTGTATCCTGATTGACAATGGAACTCTCCTGCAAAAAAATCGACATGCTTCAATTCTTTAGTAACATTCAACAGCGCATTATGGAGAAAACTCTCATTTGCGAGTTGGTCACCTGTAACGGCTGCTTCTCAACGGAATCAACAGCAGCCACGATACCACCATCATCCAACTGCAACCCCTTTCTCGCTTCAGCAACTTGCACATCATCCTGCTCATCCGTGTTATCCAAGCTGCAAGGTAAACCAACACCGTTGGCTACGGCCTTCAGCTCCTCTTCGGAGGCATCAATGGGGGCAGCAGCATCGACAATGACGCCACAATCCGGAGACGAGTCGACGCCGCCGGCAGGCTCGTCCGTCATACATGAAGAGTCTGCCGACCAGCGCGCAACGCCGCCGTACGCGGCATCTGTATCGTCGTCCTCGCCAGCGTCAGCCTCGCTCTTCCGCTTCCTGGCGTAGTGCTCCTCGAAGAAGGCCTTCTTCTGGGCGACGGATCCGGGGCGCGACTGTCCCGCCGCCTCCTCGAGATACCGGTTGTGCTCGAACGCCGACCACTTCCCCCATTCGAGCGGCTCGGTGAGGAACCGGCCGAACGACACCGACTCCCCCAGCGCCGACATCATGTCCGCCTTCCAGTCCTAAAATCGAACCAAAGGGAAAATGAGAAAGCCTCACGAAACCGTATACGAAAATGGGCCAGAGGCAGGCGTACCCGATCGTCGTTGCGGAGGATCTCCGGCTCCGGAGACGCCGTGGGCTCTGGCGGCGGGGGAGAGAGGTCAGTCTCGGCTCCCATGGTTCTGTCGCGAGATCGGATTAGATCTGAGCGAGGGATTCGGCAAGTAAGCTGGGCTGCGCTGGATTGGGGCTCACAAGAGCGGATGGGTAGTGTGTGGGGAGTGTAATTGCTGCTGCTGCTGCTTCTGATGGGAGGTTGGCTGGATTTGAATTGGGTGGGGTGGCGGTGGCGGTGGGACGGTGGGCAGGGAAAGTGTTCGTTGTGGGGAGCTGGAGCGCCTGCGGAGGTAACCGTTACACAGTGTTTGACCTCATCAAAGAGACATGTGGACTGAACATGGGAGGTGTCGATCCATATGTCATGTCTCTCGATTATTCCACGAACTGATCACTGTTTCCTTTCGTGCTTGTTTTTTCTTTACGGAAGAAACCCTATCCGGTCCTGGCCCACCGTCGGTCAAGAAGAGCTCTATGTCTCGGCCGTCATCCTCGCCGGGGCAAAACCACTTGGAGAAGACGCGCCGTAGTACGCCATGACCGAGCTCCCGAAGATCCTCCAGCTGAGCAGGAAGTGTTAGACTTTATTGTAATCCATATGAACAAGCTAAGGAGTAGTACTCCTTTCTCTTCGTATCCCTCTGTTAATGCCACCGAGTGGGGGCTTTTCCCACTCCTCTATAAACATGTAACCGAGCCCCCCATCAGGGGCATCGCTTCCACCAACATGGTATCCAGAGCTTTCATCTTCCTCCACTCTGCCGCATCAATCCACTAAGAAATCCCACAATTTTTCGTCGATCTCTGATCGATCGACAGAAAACAGAAACGAGCTCTCCCTCCCTCCATCATGGCGTCATCTTCAACCTCGGCGCCCCACCTGCGGAAAAATTGACTCGCGATAACTTCCTCTTCTGGAAGGCGCAGGTTATGCATGCGTTCCGAGGTGCGCAGGTCATGGGTCTTCTCGAAGGATCCGATCTAGCGCCGGAGAAAACTCTGGAGGTCGCAGCAGGAGAAAGTGGAACAACAACCGTACCGAATCCAGCGTACGTTGAGTGGATCGCTAGAGAACAAGTCGTATTGGGTTTTCTGACAAAGTCTCTCTCTCGAGATCTTCTTGCTCGTGTATTCGATCTTGAGCATGCGGCTGAAGTTTGGGCCGTAATTACTAATGTCTTCTCGCAGCAATCCAAAGCCCGTGTGAATTATCTTCGTGGTGCTTTATCCAATACGAAGAAGCTTGACAAAACCGCTGAAGCGTTCATCACCGAGATGAAGGGTTATGTGCGGTGACCCAGCACACCATTGCATGTTGTAGTGCGCAAGTCGTTGATATAACACTCACGGAAGCACCGTTCCACAAATATTACATCTCTTAGAGTAGTACAACAGAAATATAGTCGGTCCAAGTAACACTATAGGATACATCTCTTTACATTACAAAGATCTCGATAGCCTCCTCGATACATAGAGGTGGATATCGTGCAAATAAAGTACAAGAAGAACCAATTCGAAGTTGTAAGCTGAGTACAACTTTAGCTCTAAGACCTAATCAACTACTGTTGTTGTAATCCCTAATCTATTCCTCCAGGAATATCTTGGTCTAGCGTTGGACTCCTTCTTCCAATTGTGGTCCTTTGCACCATGTGCATGTTGTCGTCATTCCTCCCTTGGAAAGGTTGCGTCGTCAAGCCCATTAGTAGCAAGGCTGTCGTCGTACACCCTTGGCGAAATAACCGCGTTGCGTCCTTCAACTTCCACCAGGTAGATCTACCTCTATGATGATGACTCCTTGTTGAAGATATCCTTGTCATCTTGTCAGATAACTGACAACTCCATTTCTAGCTCCAAAAGAGTCTAAGCAGGGGGTCAACGGGAAAGGGTGAGCAACACGGGCGTTACTCAGCAAGTTCAAAATAGATACGAGATTATCTTTCATGCACTATCACCGTCATTACCCCAAAAAGGGTCTTAGACGTAGATGCAAGTTTTCGTAAACGTTTGTAGAAAAAGGTTTATTTTACTTTTGAAAACTATGTTCCTCCGCCCTCACGGGTATGAGAGTCAATTAAGACCCCTTTCCCGCCGCGATCGTAGCTCCTTCCGGGAACACGGGCATAGCTGCTATGAATCTTTTTACACTCTGCAGAGGTGCGTCACTTTTCTTAAGAGTAGGCCCATCCATGCATCTCTCTACACACTTCCTTGGTGTGTTTGGTCCGGTATGGGGTTCTCAAGACATTCGAGTACTTCTCCGTGACCCCGCCCATCCACCCAAGTTGTAAGCAGCACGGGCATCCTTGTCACAACACGGGACCCGATCCTCATCTTCTTACCCCACCCAAGATAACACTACCGTCACCACCATTTGTGGGGTTAGTATCAGGCGCTGACACGCACGTTGTCACCAAAGAGACATTGTCAACTTCGGAGATCAACCCGGCAGGCTATCCAAGGACATGCGAAAGGAAGAAGATACTTATGCCTTCTCTAGCCCATTCTAGAACTCTTGGCTGACACGTAATTACGGCGCTGGACAAGCCGTGGAACATTTGTTAATAATCCTAAAGAAACTGCTCCCCAGTACGATGGAACCTCCACCACAACATCAAACCGCGGTTCCACCGCCAACCATGAGCAATCCCATTCATTCAAGAAAACTTTTCCTTTTATGCATAATAATGATAGAGAAGAATATATATATAGTTTTTGAAAATAGCTTCAGTAAAAGTAATACAACGGACATGCAAGAATGAACTTGCCTGTGATAGAAGTGGCAATTCAATCCTTCGGGGTTCTAGGGTGTTCGATAAAACCCAGAGATCTGCAAATAGCAATGTAATCCCGATAAGGACTACAGAAAACTTCGGCAAGATGCTATTATGCATAGTAATGAAATGCATTCACCATGTCGTTAATGATTCCAACTATAGAGAGACCCAGAGCTACTGAAGCACTTCTTCGGACGAAACGAGATATGCTAAGAGCAACTCGAGAGTCCTAGGATTGCCAGAAGTCTGTAAAGATCTCACTATGCCATTGAAAAACAAAACAACACAGCGTATTCGTATACTCCCAAGATACCCAAGCTTAACTAAGTAAGCCTCATCCTACACGATACTACGATACATTATGTTAACTTGGCTTAGGTTGTTTTATCACCTTTAGGTGAAGTTGTTAGTAGTTAAGTTGGTCATGAGTTGGGATTAGTGAATGTTTAAGATTTTAGGGACTTGCTAAGATTTACTTGATTATATTAGAATGTTATTTCTTCAAGACTTAAGTGTGTTTCCCTTTTATTTAATCTATTCTTATCACATTTAAAAGTAATCACTTATGTGCTAATCCTTTATTTAAATTAATTATACTCATATTTAAAGTAAATACTTATGTTTTATATAAGATAAGATTATTTGTATATTAACACTTAAAAGAAAATAAACAAAGTAACATCATTTTTAAGTTTCAATTCTTAATTTTAGAATATTTACTTAGGTGAATATGAGTTGAACATAGAATTGATCCAATTTATTAAAGTATTAATAAATGTAATATTTTTTTATTAAGTACATAGTTTATTTTATTACTTAAGAATTAATTAGAATATTCAATAAAGATTGTGAGACAAATAACAACTTTATAAGTTTTTAGATTTAATTTTCTATTATTCAATCATTCTTTAATAATTATTCTCCTTATGGAAAATATCATTTTAATTCACCACTAAATGAATTATGCGTGTCAACATGTTTCACTTTGAATTGTAATCATGTGGAGCAATTTAAATGAAGTTGAAATGCATCCAAAATAGCATTTCTAAATCACTCCATATTTAAAATAATAGATAATTTCTTGTTTCCATTTTATAATGATTCAATTTGAATGAAAGGAGCATTTTATTAATACAAACATATAGATATCATTTTTAGGAATATTTTGTATATTGTTTGTATTTTTCTTATTTAAGATGAT
Source organism: Poa pratensis (assembly GCA_947311845.1). Classification (NCBI taxonomy): domain Eukaryota; kingdom Viridiplantae; phylum Streptophyta; class Magnoliopsida; order Poales; family Poaceae; genus Poa; species Poa pratensis. The sequence goes on from CAMZMU010000114.1 coordinate 31,941,437, forward strand.
TTAGTTATGAATTTCCAAAGTGTTAATCCAATTTAAACCATTTCAGGAATTATTAATTGAAGTTTTTTTTGAAGCGCAAAACAGTAGGGAAAAATCCGTACTGTTTAATTTTCTATTTTCTCATCATATATACACCGTTACAAGATAAAAGTTCATAAAGTATCCAACCACTCGCACATCCCTTCTTTAAGAGAAGGTTTGGCCCTATGCATGATAAGTTTGAAAGAATATAAAAAGTCCTGAAAACAAACATCAAGATCAACCGGAGCATTATCAAAGATGCAACGATTCCTATGGTTCCAAAGCGCCCAACATCCAACAATGAGTGACTCCTTGAAGCAAATAAGCTTGTATCTTCTCTTGGCATCAATAAGCATATTCAATAGGTCCATATCAGCATTCTATTCAAATTCAACTTCCACCAGAAGTTTTTACTGAAATGACAATCGAAGAAGAGGTGCATGAAGTCTTCAGTTTCCCCTTGTGTGCATAACACACAGTCATATGACTCAATCTCAATTATTAATTGGAGTTGGTCCCACTTTTCATAATTTTATTATTTGCCAAATCTATTTTCCTAAATGTTTAAAAATCTAACAATAGGGTCCACCTGTCAGCAATTTCATAATTTTCCAAATGATTTAACAGAAATTTTCCTATTGGTCAGCTGACGTCAGGGTGACGCCAGCAATGGACGCAAATCCTCTGCTCAGCAACGATTCGATGATTGCGAGCAAATTGGGATGGATGAATGCATACACTAGCTAGAGCTCGACAAGGCAAACAAAATGGTGGCGGCGCCGCTACAAATTGGTCGCCGGAGCTAGCTCGGCGACGAGCTTCCGCGGCGGCCGGAGACGATGCACGACACAGCGACTACCCCAGACGAATTGGAAGAAATTGAAGGCATGGGGAGGATCGTATGCTCACCCCGAGCTCGTAGGATGGCTCGGCGAAGCACGGCGTGGTCGGACGGTGACGATATCATCCACGGCAGCCATCGGCCGGACTTGGAGAAGACGACGGAATTCTCCTCCTCCCGAGCTTCCCAGCACGCTCCATTCGACGAGGATCATGCGAACGCCACAGCGAACCTCCACAGCACCTCAGAACAGCACGGCGAGGTCGGAATCGACGACTCTCCATGATTTACCCGAGAGCTAGGGTTAGGTTTAGGTACGGGGAAGAGAGAGAAATTGCGGCTAGGGTTTCTCGCGGCGGCGGCGAGCTTAAATAGGCTCGGTCGTCAGTTGGGGAACGTCGGTTGAGCAAGGCGGCGGCGAGGACGCGAAGGCGACCACGGCACGGCGGCGACGACCGTCAGAAGCTTGAAGACGATGTCTTCTTGCAGAAAACCCCTTGGGTTTCTAGGAAAATGCAGGAATAGTTTAAACAGGCCCCAGCTCACTGTTTTGGACTTGTTTAGAAGATTTAAAATTACAGATAGGTCCTAGAATGTTTGGAATTTCAGCTCTGAAATTTGGATAGTTTCAATATTTTGAATTCATTCACTATTTAAAGTGAATTTGACATATGTGGATTTATTTCTTATTATAAATTGTGTGGCTTGTGGTTTCCATTTTTGTTGTGCATTATTAGCAACATGAATATATATTGCTATATTTATTATTTGTGAGTATTTGTTGTTTCAAATTACTAAAGATGATTTTCTTTTTGGACTTAAGGCTATAGATTTATTTGGATGTCCAACTTGTGGTTTTGGATGATTTAAAGAATTCCTGGACAACACATATTTGCTGCCAAGCAATATATACCTGATTTGTTCACTATGGTGCCTGCAAAGAGTGTGCACAGTGTTTCTACACAAATCCATTCCAAGCATGAAATATTGCCTCTGTGGCTTTGACTTGTGATACCTGACAACTAAATCATGTGAAAACATGACCAGATGTCTGTGGATACACAAAGTATAAATATCCTGCCTGAGATCAGGTCTTATGGCTAGATAGATGGGAATAGAATCTTCCTTGATTCCATAACTCATTCTGATGATCAAATGGTTCATAAACTCCTTTGATAAAAATAGATGCTTTTGTGGTTGTGGAAGCAAGTTGCAAGAACAACTGCTGACTAAGGAGTCCGTGTGGTTCCAATTACCACATGTCCAAATTTATCTCTTCTTGAGAATGAAATCTTGAACAAGCCAAATGGCATTTGTCACTAGATGAACTTGTGAACTCCTCTCTTATGAGACTTGTTCATTCACATGAATTTGAGAGTTAACTCATGTGATTCTAGTTATGGGTGCTGATTATGTGGGCTTTATGATTTGGTTTTACTTCCTCCTTAGAAATCATATCCTTGGAGAAACACCATAAATCTCCATGTAGCTTTCTTATTTAGAAACTTGAATGTTGCCTAAGTTATATATTTGATTTAAGAAAAATGATTATTGTCCTTTATTTGAGTTCCAACATCATTTGCCTCACCCTTGTGGTGAAGACAACCAATTTAATCCTTAGCAAAGCTTTCTCTTTTAGTGGTTATAGATGAATGTATGTGTATTCTATGACATCAAATTGCTTTATGCCTATAAGAAGAATTTGTTAACAAGTTTGCAAGGCTTGTCACCAAATTACTTTTCATATTCAAGTGGCTAAGATGTACTAGATTATATGACCTTCTGTTTATTTGTATATGACACCCAATTGTTTGAGTATACAAAAGTGATTTGTTAACAAGGTGTACAAACTTATTACCAAACTACTTCTATATAAAACGAACCTTGGAATATCACAACTTTTCTAGAGGGATTAATAAGAATAGATTCTGATATAAGAGTTTCGAAATTCACAATGATAGATTGGCATAGTACTTCTGTGCCAGCCTAAGAAATCCTTCTCCAAAACCTTCTTGTTGTATTTCTCTCCTTTCTTGGGTTGTTTCTCTTGTCGAATGACTTCGAGAAGATTGGGAGATAAGAATATAAGATGGTCTAGATAAGATAAGTAGATCTAAATTAGGATTTAATTTAGGCTTTTATCCACCTTCCTGATACTCCTCCTTTTATTTCCTTTAAGATATTGTGGGGACCCCGGATTAACTATCCGAGATACTCGTTATGTTTCCTGCAACAATCCCATGATCAGTCTGTTGTTGCACATAACTAGAATTGGTATCACAGAACACCCATAAATACCGAATAAATTTACTTACTTGATTGAAGCCATAACTTCATCAGGTACTCGCAGCGGAAATCACCAAATCAACGTGGAGCCCAAGTCACTTGCCAACCCTACAGGCAGCTGACTGGGAAGCGCCCTAGTTCGCATTGACGTCATTAACCACTTCTTCTTCGAACTGCTCCTCTTCAAAATCTGGCTAAGACAATAGCCAGGGACGAAACAATATGAGTACATTTGAATGTACTCGCAAACTACCCCCGGAATGAGCATGCACTACTCTTTGTATGGTTTAAATAAAACTTCGTTTGCTTTGAAAACTCTATATCCTTGTTGAAAAGAGAAGGATATACTTTTGTTTAATAAAACTTTGTTTTGAAATCTCCATATCTTTATTGAAAAAGGAAAGAAGGCTTTTAGAACTTTTCCCATAAAATCTGTCTTTGTAAGAAGTCTCGTTTAAAACTTTTTTTCCCGAAAATACATCTCTGTTGAAATAGGTAAGAAGTCTCTTTTATAAACATTTTCCCGGAAAATCACCCTTTGGTTTATTCCCCAAAACTCCTCCTTTTTCGACCATAACCCCTTCATGGTCATTCAATCCCCACAACTTCATACCGGCCCTTTGGTATAGTTGCATAAAACATTTTTCCATTTTCAAATCACAAAACTCTTCACTTCCCGACCATAGCCCGTCATGGTCAATCATTCTCCAGCAACCTCATACCAGCCCGTCGGTAGAGTTGCAGATACCACACATCTCCATTTTATTTTCAAATCTCAAAACTTTGCAAAACTTGCACATGGTCAGAGGACAGCCTCCCAACTGTCCATATCCGAGGACTCGGCTATTCGAATAGTTTTACCCTCTGCAGAGGTAGCACGCTTTTCCCACACCCATCCGGTAACTCATCGTGTCAGCCACGTCCCGCCATACAAGGTGTATGCGAAGTTGAGTCACCGACCATAGCCTGTCCTTTGCTCATGCTAGTATAGGACCCTACCGCTACGAAGCTTTCCAACACACTTAACCCAGCCCGTCGGAATCTAAGTGTGAGGACTCGTAGTTCTGCCCGGCGATTTATGGTGGAACCTTCAATCCTCTTTCTCCAATACACTCATACCAACTCTGTTGGCAGACTTCACTTAAGAGGACCCAGGTCAGGGGGTAGGTCACCAAACCATCCCCTCATGGAACGAGGTCATCCTCGTTGTTGAGGCATCCCATACTAATATGAGCAAACTATATGACTACGCCCTTTTCCCATATGTGGGTAAATGTGGTCGCACAGGTTATTGGCTGGTCGTCATAGTACAAAGACACAATGTGCATTTTTCATAAACATCTCCATTCTCCATTCCTCCACTTCAACACCGACATCTCGGCATTCCATATCCACACACAAGTATTTTCAAAGGAGTTTTGAGTAAACAATATTTTTCCCATCCTATAGTTTGAAAAAGAAATTCCAGCTAATATCTCCATATAGGGTGTCAAAATAATATACTTATAATTTGGAAAAGGGTTTTCAAAATCATAGCTTTTGTGGCAAACACCATATAAATAACTTTTGCTCTTTATAAATAAAACATGTGAACCAAAATAGATGTATATAAATGCAAGCTCAGAGGATAGCTTGCCTTGCTCGGCAAAGTGATCTCGGTCTTGATCTTCAGGTTCAACAAATTTCCCTTCCTCAATAACTCCATTCCAAGACCACTCCGGTAGCGTTTATATCTAGCGTCGCAAACAGGAGAATAACACAACAATCACTAAGCAAACCAAACCACAAGTGGTATACAGACAAGTAACAACCGTAAGCGTCAAACTAATCGTTCGAGTAACAACTAGGATCTACACTTACGAGGGTATTATATTGATCAGTAATCTACCACCTACACACAAGCTAGGTCCATCGATCCCAAAACTATCTCGGGCAAAGAATAGCGACAAGCACCTCCCTTTGGACGGGAAATACTTCAGACAAAAGTTAGGTCACCAATTAGCCTCTATAAGTGGAACCATCACACCAAGTTTGAGTGTGATAAAGTGAAACACTAGAAACCTAGCAAAATTGGATTTGCTCCAAAAACCATTACAGATTAATTTATAAAATCCCTTTTTAATCTGCCCTTTTATTAATTTATTTTAAACAGCACTACAAATTAATTATCCATGTTTGGAAACAAGGTGGAACATGAAGGTCATCATTTTCTGAACATTTTAAGAGGTCAAACTTAATTTTTGGATCCTTATTTTTAAAGATATGAATTTTCCTAATTTGTTTTATATTCTGCCATTTTCTTTATTTCAATAAAACAACGGTTAAACTAATTTATTTGGATAGGTGAATTACACCAAAAGACAGGCCTTATTTATCTGAACATTTTGGTATCTTGTTTGCAATTTTTGGACAAGTATTTAATTAGTTATGAATTTTTGAAGTTTAAATTTGAATCTGGCTGTTTATTTTATTTTCCAGAAAAAACTAACGAAACGTTTTGAACCGAGCAGCGCGCTACACACGGTCACTGACGTGTGGGCCTGCGGCCACGCTGGCGCTGACTGGGCTGGGTGCGGCTGCGCTGGCCACCGCGGTCACTGACCAGTGGGGCCCACCTGTCAGCGTGTGGATTAATAGGAAAAAGGGGTTGCGCCGCGCGGGATTCGAACCGGAGACCTCGCGCGCGGGTGTGCTGTGTGCTAGCCACTGGGCTGGCTCGGTGCTGGTGATAGTATACGGGTGCGCAACCTTTTGAGGTGTGGACCGTGCACGGCGATGACGCGCACGGCCGCGGCGACCACCGGCGACGACGCGCACGGGATCGACGACAGCGCACGCGCGTGACCCGTTTTCTACCCGTGTTGGATGCGTACGTGTGTGGGCCACTCCCTGGCAGAGACGGCGACCAAATGGCCGCCGGAGACGGCGTCCACGGCGAACCACGGCGGCGGATGGACACGGCTAGCGGCGAACCGACGAACTACAGCGATCTGGGGTGAACGGAGATGTCCAGGAGGTGCGCCTGCTCACCCTCGATGCGTGGGTGCGATCCGTTGGTGCTGAGGTGGTCGGAGGCGGTGGCGAGCTTGATCGGAGTGCGTCGGCCGGAGAGGAAGAAGACGGCGGCGATCTCGCGAACGACGGCGTCCCACCTCGATTCCTTGCACGGAGATGAAGAGGACGGTGAGGCGCATCTTCTGGCGGTCCTGGATTTACTCGGGGATGCTCCAATCGCCGGCGATGCTCGACGGCGAGCTCGGCCGAGGCGCGGCCATGGTGGAGAGAAAACAGAGAGGGAGAGAGAGAGAAAGGAGAGCGAGTGAGCGAGGGAGGAGGAGAGCAGCTTCGGGGGGGGGGGGGGTCTCTTGTCCTTCTCCTCGCAGGGCAACGGAGAGGAGGGGGGTCCGGGCGGGCGACGCACGGGAGGACGACAACGGCCTCGTCGGCACTGCTGCTACAGAGAAGACGACGTTCTTCCAGAAAACCCCCTGGACTTCATTTTCTATTTACATTCAAGTCCTTTTCTGTTTTGTTTTAAAACCAGAAGCTGTTCAGTGATTTAATGGAGGCACTAAATCATTTTCTAAAAATCTGAGAAAATTCATGTAGCCTCCCATATACATGTAGAATCTCCACAAAAATTGGCTTTTGAAAATAAAATGTTTTGAACATAATTTGTTCATAGAGTTTAAATAAATGATTTTTGGTAAAACTAAATTAACATTTCTTTAATATTTTAAAACAAGTGGTAAAATATCGTTTTGAACTTTTGGAACTTTCTTGACAAATATGGTAACTTCAATTAGGTTATATTTTCATGGAGAAAATATTCGTTTGAAAGAATTAGAGAAATTGGGAGGAAATAATGTATTTAAGATCATTTCTTCATCATGATCTTAATTTCCTTTTGTTAAATACTTTGAGAGTTTTGTTTAAAATTGAAAAGTATGTTTACTTGAGGAGGGAGTGAGATGAGGTTGAAATGATTATTATTTCATCTCATTCCTAGAATAAGGAAATATAATTGTTTTCATAAAATAGAGGAATAGAGATAGAGGGAAATTAAATAAGATCATTTCCCTTAATTTAGGATTTCAACTTAGGTGTGAATAATTCTAGAGGGTTTGTTTTTATTCAAGTCACATACCAAATTTGTTGTCAAGTGTGTCTTATTCTAGTATTAAGCACAACTGAGGAGTTACCCTCACAAGCCACAAACACAACAATATCAACATCACACTTATGACCACACAAACCAAACCACATGAATTAATCACACCACCATTTCCATAATTAACAATACTATCTTGTAAAAATGATCACTCTTAATTATGACAAGATGATGTTTAAAACTATCTCAACTCCACCTTTGTATTTTTTTTGAAAAGGGTTTTGAGCAAGACAAAATATGTGGGGTAATATATTTCCCACTTGTGTTCCTTTTAAAATGTAATGATAACCAAGCTTATAAAATGGGAGTTGCATACAAATGCAAAATATCAAGTTTAAAAGATAGATAGGAGATAGCATATAGATCTCCACATTTTCGGGAACACATAGTTCTGGAAATACTTTTACTTTCTCAAGTAATGGGTATTAGTTTTGGGTGTTGCTAAACCAAGTATCATTGAAATGGAGTTGGCTAAAATAAGAATGGAAAAGATACATGGAATATTTTTCTTGTCATGACATGATCACCAAAGTTATATATATTTTTATATTGGTTGGGTCTTATATTTACTAGTCAACAACTTAAACAACAAGTCACACTAGGTTCAACATAGCAATGGGATGGAAAACACAATCATCAGTAAAATACTTCAAAAAGTTTTTTGTTGGTTCTGAATTTTGGTCTTGTAAAACTAAGTTTTTCTTGGTTCCTAAATTTGGGCTGTGACAGATATGTACTTATTCGATTAATGATGTGATTTGCCTTTCATTTGATTTACAGTTTGTCCTTTATTAACTTGTAATCAGAATGTTTGAGAATTAGATAAATTCAGATTTGAAGTTTATTGCACTCACGTTGATGACTAAGTCTAATTCACCAACATCAGCGAAACCTCGGTGTCAATTTAGCAAGTTTAGTTCCAAGCTTTTAGGTACTCGATGAACTACCATCATTCTCAACTAGTCATTTGAGTGTTGGTCGATCACTCTATGACTTCGTCGAAAAAGTTTTTAATTCCCCAGGATTTTCAGATGCATACTATGCAAATGCACATATTCTATTTAACACCTTTCTACTCTCTGAACTACGGGGTATTGTAGCGGACCTGCACTTAAAAATTGGCAAGTCCCTGTGTATAGTGCAAATCCCTGGATCGATTCGTTTGCACACACAGTCTAAGATGAAATATCACAACAAAGTATCAATTATTACACGTGGATCCAGTACTTAGGAAAATATCAATTACAATTTGCATAGCACGAAGCTAGCTTTGAAAGAGTAAAGCAGCGGATATACAGGTAGCACTGAGTCTCCATCATCTTCATGTGCCACAGGCGAAACATGTTGGTTGTAGACTCGAAATCCTTAAACGAAACCTCACTCATCGTCGGAACAACCTGCAACAGGAAAAATGTTGCAACAAGGTGGGTCAGAACCATATAAAATGTAACTGGCAAGTGACACTCTGTGGACACTTAGTGGAATAACTCTAATAACCTATATGCATATTTGGCTGGTGGAGTTCAAGGCTATTTTGCATAAAGCCATCTTTTTCCTAACTCTTTGGAAAAACTTTTCTTCTAATCAACCCTTGTTCACCCTTCAAACTTTTACTTGAGAAGTTGGCATGTTGGGATCCTCCGTTGACGTCCTTGATCAGCTGCTCAGAATTGTCCGTAACTAGGGACACGGCTAAGTACTTAGTTTTGACACTCTCGAGAGGTTGTGCACGTTCACCACAAGACCCAATCAGCCCAAACTATCCTCCACACTCCATTAGTGATAAGGAAAAAGAGAAGATTGAGACGAGACCATTGGGAAACAGTCCCCTGTTCCTCTGGGCAGACCCATACAAGACATTCATCCGCTGTGAACTGCCGGAATCAAGTTCCTAGAACTTACTTGGTCAAACAGAGCCCATAATACAAGTGGCTGCACTGGAATCAATCTTCACTTGGAGTAACTTCAAATCCCTTTGCTCCTGGGTGGCAATCCACAAGTGCACATACTCAGGTAAAACCATAGAAATGGCCCTGAGTAGCCACTCAACTCCGACCTCCTCTTATCAAAACCAATCCACCCAGGTGTTTCATTTTACTTAGTAGAATTTAGATTTTATCAAAACGATCTTTTGCATAGCATATCAATATTTCTACTAAGTTATAAAAGGATTCTAGACACATAGGAATAAGGGGCAATTCTAAACATGTCTTGCATAGCAATACTAATAATACCTACACATGCTTAAGGAAAATACACTACTCATGCATAGATAAAATACTTAGGAAATTTATGAATGTGCCACTTGCCTTTGAAAGTTGTTGTTGCTCCTACACTCTTCTCAACAAGGAACAACGTTGCACTCCATTCAATCTATACATAGAAATAACACAACAAGCATTTCAACAACACATAGCATACCAAAATAATCATGCATAACAAAGACTTCACAAAATTGGTCACAAGGATTTAAAACAATTTTACAAAGCAACATTTTTATAAAGACTTTTAACATAAACTTTTTAGGAAAAAAAATGCATAAAGTAAAAATGCAATTGAAACAATTTTTTTAATATAACAACTAAACAAAACAATTTCCAAAAGGGAATAGACACAAATTAATTATTATTGTTTTCTGATTTTATTATATGCATGAAACCATATGAAAAGTTTTATTCTTAAAAATAATTAAACAAAAACACTATTAAGCCACCTAAAAGGGTATTAACACAAGATTAATGTTTTCTGTAATTAAATATTTTATTACAATTGCAAAACAGTACTACTGGACAGAAACAAATATTTGTGACATTTTGCAACAAGAAATAAATTAAAACAGTTTGTAGGATTTAAACTATACCAAAAATACTCAAATTAAGCCTCTGATTTTTTTTTAAATCATTTTAAAAGTGTCCAAAATTTATTTCTAACAGTGGTTAACTAGTCTACAGATCCAAAGGTTTCTAAACATATTTTATTTGCAAATTCTGGATTTATAGATTTAAAGTTATGCCAAAAATACTCAAACAACACATTTGAAAATTTGAAAATTTTGAATTCGTCAAAACAACAAACTAATAGAGCCAAAAGATTCTACTGGTTCTAAGGATTCCAAATATATAAAAATATTTGAATTTGGATAAACAGAGAAAAAGTAATGATATATCTAATATACAGGGGGTTTTCTGCAAAAGTGCTAAATAAAACTAATTCGGGAAAACTTCAGAAATCCTTGTCCACGTAGCGGCTTCTGATTGGCTAAATCTGCTGACTGTGCTGCTGATGAGACGCTGACTGGTCGCTGACTCGGCGCTGACTGGACGTCGACGTGGCATCTGACGGTCCAGATCTAATCGACCACACACGAGCGTGACGGTTGGCCAGAGTAACTCCGACGACCTAGAAACTACGGCGGCGACGCATCGGCAACGCGCGTTCCGGCGAAACGAGAAGGAGCGGGAGGGGGCTTTCGTTACCCAGGGTTGCAGGACGTCGAGGCGAAGTCGATGGCGAGGTAGGCTACGTCGAGGTGCTCCGGTGCTCCTCCATATCCTCACCGGAGTTGGCTCCAGCGGGCGGTGGCGTCGGTCGAGGAAGAACTCGTCATCTGAGGCACAAAATAATTCCCAACCTTGTCAGGACGATGCGCAAGAAGAAAGTAAAGAGAATAAGAGAGAGGGGAGAGTTCAGGGTCCTGTACTCGCCGGAAAGGGAGGTCGTCGCCGGCGGCCGTGGCGAAATGGCGAGGATGAAATCGAGCAGCCCTGTGGCTCTCGAGCACGGATTTCTGGGGCAAACACGAGAGGGAGGAGAGGGCTATTTGTAGGAATAATCGAGGAAAGGAATCGTGGCTTTAATTGCCCGGATTAAGGAGGAGAAATCGCCGGCCAGGGTTGCCATGGACGGACGCGCAATTTGGGGAAGAAGACTGATACGTCTCAAACGTATCTATAATTTTTGATGTTCCATGCTTGTTTTATACCAATTGCTACATGTTTTGCATCTACTTTATATCACTTTTATACATTTTTTGGGACTAACCTATTAACAAGATGCCGAAGTGCCAGTTCCTGTTTTCTGTGTTTTTGTATTCCAGAAAAGCTAGTCTGGAAATATTCTCGGAATTGGACGAAACTACACGGGGGTGCCTATTTTTCCAGAACACGCCTGACGGAGCGAAGGAGCAGCAGAGGAGGGCCACCAGGAGGCCACACGCCACCAGGGCGCGGGCCCCCCTTCTGCAGCCGCCGCCCTTTCGCCTACTTATTCCCCCCGACGCGAAAACCCTAAGTACCTGAGCAAATATCCACGAAAAGTTCCAGAGACGCCGCCGTCGTCAACCCTAGCTCGGGAGGGTTCAGAACCTCTTCCCGGCACCCTGCCGGAGAGGGGAATCGTCACCGGAGGCTTCTACATCGCCATGCCTGCCTCCGGAGTGATGCGTGAGTAGTTCATCCTTGGACTACGGGTCCATAGCAGTAGCTAGATGGTTGTCTCTCCACTTTGTGCCATCATGTTTAGATCTTGTGAGCTGCCCTACATGATCAAGATCATATTATTGTAATGCTACATGTTGTGTTTGCTGGGATCCGATGAATATTGAATATTATGTCAAGTTGATTATCAATCTATCTTATATGTTATTTAAGATCTTGCATGCTTTCCGTTACTCGTAGATGCTTTGGCCAAGTAGATGCTTGTAACTCCAAGAGAGAGTATTTATGCTAGATAGTGGGTTCATGTCCCGTTTAACCTGGGACAGTGACAGAAAGTTCTAAGGTTGTGGATGTGCTGTTGCCACTAGGGATAACCTAACGATGCTATGTCCACGGGCATATGTGTTTGTTTACATTACGCACTTTACTTAATGCAATTATCCGTTGCTTGCAACTTAATACCAACGGGGGACTCGGATGACAACCCGGCGGTGGATTATTAGTCATAGATGCTGTTGGATAACGATCTATGTATTATGTCGTAATGCCCAATTAAATATCATAGTAGTCAACATGTCATGTATATGCATTGTCATGCGCTCACTATTCGTCAATTGCCCAGCTGTAATTTGTTCACCCAACATGTTAGTTATCTTTTATGGAGAGACACCACTAGTGAACTGTGGACCCCGGTCCATTCTTTTACACTGATTAAACAACCACAAACTGCAAACTGTTCCTTTTTCATTCTCTGCAATTTAATACTCATTTTCCACACCATACGTTTAATCCTTTGTTTTCAGCAAGCCAGTGAGATTGACAACCTCACTGTTTCGTTGGGGCAAAGTAGTTTGATTGTGTTGTGTGCAGATTCCACGTCAACAGTCCAGACTCCCTGCGACACTATTTTTCTGGCGCCGTTGACAACCTTCTGAAGAGTTGCTGCTCCTACTGGTTCGATAACCTTGGTTTCTTTCTGAGGGAAAACTTGCTGCTGACTACATCATACCTTCCTCTTGGGGTCTCCCAACGAACGTGTGTTTCACGTCATCAAGCTATTTTTCTGGCGCCGTTGCCGGGGAGACAGCAGTCTTCTGCAAGGGGAGTTTCACGCTTCCAATCTCTTTACTTTGTTTTTGTCTTGCTTAGTTTATTTTATTTTATCTTGTTTGCTTTCAATTATCAAAAACACAAAAAAATTAGTTACTTGCATTCAGTTTTGTTTTCTGTTAGTTATCATGTCTGGTTCGGCTCATCATGTTTTGGTTCCTGAAGTTGAGGTTCGATCTTTTAAGCAACAAAGTGGAGAAAGTTTGAAAGATGCTTGGTATAGAATCAGCGATGCTCATCGTAGGTGTGCTAAAAAATATTCCACTATGATCCTGCTTAGAAATTTTTATGTTGGCATAACTAGCTGGTATAGATATGTCTTGGACACTTTGACGGGAGGTAACTTTCTTGGTACCCCTGCGTTGGAAGCTAGTTATATTATTGAGAGCCTAGTAGGAACACCACCTGTTAGTAACATTAAAAATGAGATCACCTTGGAAGATGTTATAAAGAAATTGGAGTCTATAGAGAAAAATTTGCCAAATCTCCTTGATAGTACTAGCAAAGTTGATGAATCACTGGGAACCATTAATGAAAGAATTGCTGTTTTAGAAACTAGTACTATTCAAGATAATCAAAATCTTAGGATTGGTGAATTAGAGGAGGCTATGGATGTAATAAGTTCTACTTTTACCTCTATTAAAACTAAAAGGCTTTTGTGGGGAGAAAGCAAAAATTTATGTATGTGCCAAAAATTTCTAAACCAAAACCCACGGGTGCGTTTAAAACGGATAACGTGTTCAATGAGCTTGAGGGTGAGTCACATAATGGTCTATTTAAATTTTCTTCCCAAGAATTACGTAAACTGAAAAGTCCTAGTGTGACAAACCCTGTTCTTGATGAAGCTTTTGATGAATTAGACCTTTCTTCACTTGGTAATACTTGATGCATGCTTTGTGCCTAGCTAAAAGGCGTTAAAGAAAAGCGCTTATGGGAGGCAACCCATTTTATTTTTCTGCAATTTTTCTTTTATTGAGTCAAGGAGTTTGTTTACTTCTGTAGCAACTCCTTTGTATCTTTATTTTCTCGCATTGTTGTGCCAAGAGTAGCCTCTAATGATAAGATGATGCTTAATTTTGATTGCTGCGCAGAAACAGATTTTTGCTGTTCACTGTACGAAATTCCTAAAATCACCAGATTGTTAAAAATCTGAAATTTTTGTGCGTAATCTTTATGAATGTCTGAAACTTTCATTAGTTCAGAGTTTCTCGATCTGAGCGTCGTAAGTGCCTCGAAAAAATTCGTCTTTGCGGACTGTTCTGTTTTAGACAGATTATGCCTTTTTATTTTTCGCATTCTCTCTTTTACTAGTGTTGAGTGAAATTCTTTTTTGGGTGGAAGAGCTTCACATAACATCAGTGGCTGTAGCTAATGTTTAAAGTAACAAATCATATTGCGTCTTTACAGAACATGTGAATTTTTGATTATGCACTAACCCTCTAATGAGATCTACTTTGAGTTTGGTGTGACGGAAGTTTTCAAGGGTCAAGAGAGAAGGATGATATAATAGGATCAAGAAGAGTGAAGAGCTTAAGCTTGGGGAGGCTCCCATGGATCTCCCCAGCATATTTCAAGAAGACTCAAGCGTCTAAGCTTGGGGATGCCCAAGGCATCCCCTTCTTCATCGTCAAAATTATCAGGTCATCTCTAGTGAAACTATATTTTAATTCTTTCACATCATATGTGCTTTTCTTGGAGCGTCTGTGTGCTTTTATTTTCAGTATTGCACTTTTATTTTCAATAAAGCTTGACTGGACCCTAGCATTCTTGATTGGGAGAGAGACACGCTCCGCTTTTTCATGAGAATACTCCTATTCTTCACTTATATTTGTTGAGTATTCATATCTAGCGCTGTTCAGCTTTTAGCTCTTGTTTTCATGTATCTCTTGTCAGAGCTATTAGCTTTCTTTTGTAGAAAGTACTCTCTTGCTTCACTTATATTTGTTTGGAGAGTTGATGAAATAAATTGATTGGTGTTTGGTTGGTTCAGAAAATGTTGCATGTGGTAATTGGTATAAGGAAAAACTTGCTTAATCTTGTAGATCACTAAAATGGATAACTTGATGCTTGTCAATTGTTTTGAGTTAACAAGTAGATCATGATTAAATTGTGCATCACATGAGTTAAGCCTATTAGTGAAGAACTACCGTAAAGCTTGTTGAAAATTTGGTTTGCATCGGTGGTACCTCTAAGGTCTAGATATTTTCTAATAACAGGGTTTGGTTAACAAGGAAGACGGTATGAAGTCTTATAACGTTTGCAATATGTTTGTCATATAAAACTTGGTGTACGGGTTGATATTCTTGTTTGCTTACATAACCTTGCTAGCCTAAACTCTGTACTGAGAGGGAATGCTTCTCGTGCATCCAAATCCTTGAGCCAAAATCCATGCCATTTGTGTCCACCATAACTACCTATATGTGGTATTTCCTTGCCACTCCAAGTAAATTTTTCATGTGCTACCTTTAAATTATTCAAAATGTTATTATTCCCTTTTTGTGTCAATGTTTACTAGCTCATGAGGAATTAGTGTGGTTATTCTTTATTCTATTTGTCGAGTGGACTTTTACACCTGGACTAGTGGCATATACATCCGCTTATCCAATAACTTGCAAAAAGAGCTGGCAACGGGGTGCCCAGTCCCAATTAATTACAACTTTAACCAATTAATTCTCTTCACACTTTTGCCCTGATTCATCAGTAAGCAATGACAAACAGTGAAATACCTGAATGTGTGTAAACCAAAGAGAAAGAGGGATGATCTGCCTTGCTGGTAGAAATAACGTCCTTCATGGGAGCCGCTCTTAAAAGTCCGTTCGACAGGTAGAATACTGTTCTCACCCGCTACCATTCGTTGACAATTAACAAACACCTCTCAAAAATAGATACTCCTCCATGGTATGTGATTGATGGAAGGCACCCGAGGATTCGGTTAGCCATGGCTTGTGTTAGCAAGGTTGGGAGGAGTATCAAATATTTTATGCAATCTCTATATGCTTTCAAAAACCTAAAAGCTCTAGCACATGATTTAATCCCTGCTTCCCTCTGCGAAGGGCCTTTCTTTTACTTTTATGTTGAGTCAGTTTTCCTATTCTTTCTGTCTTCCACAAGCAAACACTAGTGTCAACTTTGTTACAACATGCGTTATATGCAATGTATTGGACTTGTTATACTACTTTGTGTTGACAATATCCATGAGATAAATATGTTGAAAGTTGAAGCAAATGCTGAAACTAAATTCTTCCTTTGTGTTGATTAAATACCTTTTGTTAGAAACTATTGCTTTATGAGTTAACACTTATGCAAAACTGTTTGATGCTTGTCTCGAAAGTACTATTCATGAAAACGTTTAGCTTGTGTGATTCATTGTTTACTCATTATCTATTTGTAGCAAATTATAGACCATTGACTTGGATCACTTCATTCATTTACATGTGCCTTGCAATATTATATGATCAAGATTATGATAGTAGCATGTCACCTCAAAAATTATTTGTTTTTATCGTTTACCTACTCGAGGACGAGTAGGAACTAAGCTTGGGGATGCTGATACGTCTCAAACGTATCTATAATTTTTGATGTTCCATGCTTGTTTTATACCAATTGCTACATGTTTTGCATCTACTTTATATCACTTTTATACATTTTTTGGGACTAACCTATTAACAAGATGCCGAAGTGCCAGTTCCTGTTTTCTGCTGTTTTTGTATTCCAGAAAAGCTAGTCTGGAAATATTCTCGGAATTGGACGAAACTACACGGGGGTGCCTATTTTTCCAGAACACGCCTGACGGAGCGAAGGAGCAGCAGAGGAGGGCCACCAGGAGGCCACACGCACCAGGGCGCGGGCCCCCTCTGCCGCGCCCTGGGGTGGTGTGGGCCCCTCGGGGGTCCGCAGCCGCCGCCCTTTCGCCTACTTATTCCCCCCGACGCGAAAACCCTAAGTACCTGAGCAAATATCCACGAAAAGTTCCAGAGACGCCGCCGTCGTCAACCCTAGCTCGGGAGGGTTCAGAACCTCTTCCCGGCACCCTGCCGGAGAGGGGAATCGTCACCGGAGGCTTCTACATCGCCATGCCTGCCTCCGGAGTGATGCGTGAGTAGTTCATCCTTGGACTACGGGTCCATAGCAGTAGCTAGATGGTTGTCTCTCCACTTTGTGCCATCATGTTTAGATCTTGTGAGCTGCCCTACATGATCAAGATCATATTATTGTAATGCTACATGTTGTGTTTGCTGGGATCCGATGAATATTGAATATTATGTCAAGTTGATTATCAATCTATCTTATATGTTATTTAAGATCTTGCATGCTTTCCGTTACTCGTAGATGCTTTGGCCAAGTAGATGCTTGTAACTCCAAGAGAGAGTATTTATGCTAGATAGTGGGTTCATGTCTCCGTTTAACCTGGGACAGTGACAGAAAGTTCTAAGGTTGTGGATGTGCTGTTGCCACTAGGGATAACCTAACGATGCTATGTCCACGGCATATGTGTTTGTTTACATTACGCACTTTACTTAATGCAATTATCCGTTGCTTGCAACTTAATACCAACGGGGGACTCGGATGACAACCCGGCGGTGGATTATTAGTCATAGATGCTGTTGGATAACGATCTATGTATTATGTCGTAATGCCCAATTAAATATCATAGTAGTCAACATGTCATGTATATGCATTGTCATGCGCTCACTATTCGTCAATTGCCCAGCTGTAATTTGTTCACCCAACATGTTAGTTATCTTTTATGGAGAGACACCACTAGTGAACTGTGGACCCCGGTCCATTCTTTTACACTGATTAAACAACCACAAACTGCAAACTGTTCCTTTTTCATTCTCTGCAATTTAATACTCATTTTCCACACCATACGTTTAATCCTTTGTTTTCAGCAAGCCAGTGAGATTGACAACCTCACTGTTTCGTTGGGGCAAAGTAGTTTGATTGTGTTGTGTGCAGATTCCACGTCAACAGTCCAGACTCCCTCGACAGCTATTTTTCTGGCGCCGTTGACAACCTTCTGAAGAGTTGCTGCTCCTACTGGTTCGATAACCTTGGTTTCTTTCTGAGGGAAAACTTGCTGCTGACTACATCATACCTTCCTCTTGGGGTCTCCCAACGAACGTGTGTTTCACGTCATCAAAGACGACCGTGTCGGTGATGCCAGGCGAGGCCCGCATGTCAGCGAGAGGGGCCGTTGCGGGGCTGGGTTGGGCTGCGCTGCGCGGTTGGCTGCTGGGCTTCGGCCCAGTTCGACTGGTATCCACATTTTTTTTGTTCTTTTCTCTTTTTCTTTCCTGCAGCTTTTTATAACTTTGATTTTACAACTCCAATTGAATTCAAACCAATTTGTAGATTTTTGTAAAATAAACCTTTATCAGTATAAGCTATTTGGTAATACTTTTGCAAAACAAAACAAGGTACTAAATTTAAAATATTGCATAATTTACTTAATTGAAACTTTATGTCAATTTTGAAATAGGGTTTTAATAAATCATTTTGGCTTAAAATAAATTCCAGAAAAATAGTATGAGTAATATCTCAATATGATAAACTCAAAACAAAAACTTGGTATAAAACATTTTAATTAAATGGAGTTTGATAGATCATTTAAATACAAATACCCATTTTTCATGCTGAAATTTATTCAAGAAAATTCATTTTATGTTTTGGAAGTTGATGAACACAAAATTAATCCATAAAATGCTTTAAATAATTTAGAACATTTAGTAAATATTATTGTATGGTTTATTTAAACACTCAAAGGTAATATAAAATTTTATCATATAGTTTAATCAAACCATTTTAGAAATAGGCATACTTTAAATAATTTAAGCACTTTGCAATTGTGGTTTTAGGGTTTAATAAATAGCCAAAAGCTAAATTTTTAAAAATCAAATGATGGGAATAAAACATTTTATGAGATGAAGGTTTCTTTGAAAAACCTTGAATAAAAGAATTTAAACTAAACTCAAAATTTGAATTTAAGGATTACTTGGATAATTAAACTATTAAAGTTTTTGGAAGATGCCAACTGTCTTCTATTATTTGTTTTCTATTATAAATTGAATGTTTTCTTTTAATAAAAACAAAAAATTTAAATTTTTGTGATTTTTGAACATTCCAAAATATTGGGATGTTACAGACTACCACCCTTAAAAGGAATCTCGTCCCCGAGATTCGAAGAGTCTAGAAAGAAAGATGGGTTTGGGATCTCCGGGTTTAGGCAGCTGGGTTTGAATTATCTGGGTGGGCTACCACCCTTAAAAGAAACTTTTGTTGGTAGTCTAGAATATTTTGTCTTCATCTCTTGAGTATTGTTGTATCATCCTGGACTTTCTGGTAGTATGTACCAGCACCTTGTTGGGATTTGAGGTCTTGAATCCCTAAGTAGAATTTTCCCTCACGATAGAGTTGTAGAATAAAAGAAATTTGTTGAACTACTTTTGATATGGAAGGGTATCTCTTTGGGTCAATAAGAAGACCAAGATGAGAGGATTTCACAACAACCCCTTTATCGCAAATCACTTGGTGTCCTAGGATAGAGATGTCATGGAGCAAGGATGTGATTGTTCCTTCACACAAAAGGATTAACTAAAGTTGGGGAGCATTCCTCAGTTGGATGGCTTGTACTATCATCGGGAACTGGTCCTCAGATACTTGTTGTCAAAAGGATAAGGCATCTGGTTTGGTTTAGCATGGATGTGTGGAGATAAAAAGATACTAAGGAGAATCCTACGTCAACATAGCAGATCAAGGCAATTCATCTTACAAACAACATCTAACAAACAGCAAACAACATGGTTCAAACATAAACAAACAATCTAGTATTGTCATTCAACCTAACTTGGTGTGACAAATACACTAACACGATATCGTTGTTCTAATTAAGTGGTGGTCTGTAGTCTTTCTCCTTCTTGAGTGCTTCAAGTTCTTCTTCAACTTTCTTCAAAAATCTTCTTAGTGTTTGAGCTCTGAATCTGGGTTCTTCAATGGTCTTCCATGCATGTAGTGCTTCGTGTTGAATCGTATAATTGCATATGAAGCCGCAGACTGAGACTTTAAGGACATGGTCATCTAGAATAAGAGAAGGTAATTTCAGAAGGTAGCTAGTAGATGAGAGTATGAGAAAAGATAACTTGCAAATATTTTTCTTTTGAATAAAATAGATTTCAATTCTAGGTCTTTTCCTAGTTCTAATTCAAACCTAGGGTTTCGAACCTACAGGCAACACAGGGCTCTGATACCATCTGTAGCGGACCTGCACTTAAAAATTGGCAAGTCCCTGTGTATAGTGCAAATCCCTGGATCGATTCATTTGCACACACAGTCTAAGATGAAATATCAAACAAAGTATCAATTATTACACGTGGATCCAGTACTTAGGAAAATATCAATTACAATTTGCATAGCACGAAGCTAGCTTTGAAAGAGTAAAGCAGTGGATATACAAGTAGCAGTGAGTATCCATCATCTTCATGTGCCACAAGCGAAACATGTTGGTTGTAGACTCAAAATCCTTAAACGAAACCTCACTCATCGTCGGAACAACCTGCAACAGGAAAATGTTGCAACAAGGTGGGTCACAACCATATAAATGGATCTAGCAAGTGACACTCTGTGGACACTTAGTGGAATAACTCTAATAACCTATATGCATATTTGGCTGGTGGAGTTCAAGGCTATTTTGCATAAAGCCATCTTTTTCCTAACTCTTTGGAAAAACTTTTCTTCTAATCAACCCTTGTTCACCCTTCAAACTTTTACTTGAGAAGTTGGCATGTTGGGATCCTCCGTTGACATCCTTGATCAGCTGCTCAGAATTGTCCGTAACCGGGGACACGGCTAAGTACTTAGTTTTGACACTCTCGAGAGGTTGTGCACGTTCACCACAAGACCCAATCAGCCCAAACTATCCTCCACACTCCATTAGTGATAAGGAAAAGGAGAAGATTGAGACGAGACCTTTGGGAAACAGTCCCCTGTTCCTCTGGGCAGACCCATACAAGACATTCATCCGCTGTGAACTGCCGGAATCAGATTCCTAGAACTTACTTGGTCAAGCATAGCCCATAATACAAGTGGCTGCACTGGAAGCAATCTTCACTTGGAGTAACTTCAAATCCCTTTGCTCCTGGGTGGCAATCCACAAGTGCACATACTCAGGTAAAACCATAGAAATGGCCCTGAGTAGCCACTCAACTCCGACCTCCTCTTATCAAAACCAATCCACCCAGGTGTTTCATTTTACTTAGTAGAATTTAGATTTTATCAAAACGATCTTTTGCATAGCATATCAATATTTCTACTAAGTTATAATAGGATTCTAGACACATAGGAATAAGGGGCAATTCTAAACATGTCTTGCATAGCAATACTAATAATACCTACACATGCTTAAGGAAAATACACTACTCATGCATAGATAAAATACTTAGGAAATTTATGAATGTGCCACTTGCCTTTGAAAGTTGTTGTTGCTCGTACACTCTTCTCAACAAGGAACAACGTTGCACTCCGTTCAATCTATACATAGAAATAACACAACAAGCTTTTCAACAACACATAGCATACCAAAATAATCATGCATAACAAAGACTTCACAAAAATTGGTCACAAGGATTTAAAACAATTTTACAAAGCAACATTTTTATAAAGACTTTTAACATAAACTTTTTAGGAAAAAAAATGCATAAAGTAAAAATGCAATTGAAACATTTTTTTTAATATAACAACTAAACAAAACAATTTCCAAAAGGGAATAGACACAAATTAATTATTATTGTTTTCTGATTTTATTATATGCATGAAACCATATGAAAAGTTTTATTTTTAAAAATAATTAAACAAAAACACTATTAAGTCACCTAAAAGGGTATTAACACAAGATTAATGTTTTCTGTAATTAAATATTTTATTACAATTGCAAAACAGTACTACTGGACAGAAACAAATATTTGTGACATTTTGCAAGAAGAAATAAATTAAAACAGTTTGTAGGATTTAAACTATACCAAAAATACTCAAATTAAGCCTCTGATTTTTTTAAATCATTTTAAAAGTGTCCAAAAGTTATTTCTAACAGTGGTTAACTAGTCTACAGATCCAAAGGTTTCTAAACATATTTTATTTGCAAATTTTGGATTTATAGATTTAAAATTATGCCAAAAATACAAACAACACATTTGAAAATTTGAAAATTTTGAATTCGTCAAAACAGCAAACTAATAGAGCCAAAAGATTCTACTGGTTCTAAGGATTCCAAATATATAAAAATATTTGAATTTGGATAAACAGAGAAAAAGTAATGATAAATCTAATATATAGGGGGTTTTCTGCAAAAGTGCTAAATAAAATTAATTCGGGAAAACTTCAGAAATCCTTGTCCACGTGGCGGCTTCTGATTGGCTAAATCTGCTGACTGTGCTGCTGATGAGACGCTGACTGGTCGCTGACTCGGCGCTGACTGGACGTCGACGTGGCTTCTGACGGTCCAGATCTAATCGACCACACACGAGCGTGACGGTTGGCCAGAGTAACTCCGACGACCTAGAAACTACGGCGGCGACGCATCGGCAACACGCGTTCCGGTGAAACGAGAAGGAGCGGGAGGGGGCTTTCGTTACCCAGGGTTGCAGGACGTCGAGGCGAAGTCGATGGCGAGGTAGGCTACGTCGAGGTGCTCCGGTGCTCCTCCATATCCTCGCCGGAGTTGGCTCCAGCGGGCGGTGGCATCGGTCGAGGAAGAACTCATCGATCTGAGGCCAAAATAATTCCCAACCTTGTCAGGACAATGCGCAAGAAGAAAGTAAAGAGAATAATAGAGAGGGGAGAGTTCGGGGTGTCATGTACTCGCCGGAAAGGGAGGTCGTCGCCGGCGGCCGTGGCGAAATGGCGAGGATGAAATCGAGCAGCCCTGTGGCTCTCGAGCACGGATTTCTGGGGCAAACACGAGGGGGAGGAGAGGGATATTTGTAGGAATAATTGAGGAAATGAATCGTGGCTTTAATTGCCCGGATTAAAGAGGAGAAATCGCCGGCCAGGGTTGCCATGGACGGACGCGCAATTTGGGGAAGAAGACGACCGCGTCGGTGATGCCAGGCGGGGCCCGCATGTCAGCGAGAGGGGCCGTTGTGGGGCTGGGTTGGGCTGCGCTGCGCGGTTGGCTGCTGGGCTTCAGCCCAGTTTGACTGGTATCCACATTTTTTTTGTTCTTTTCTCTTTTTCTTTCCTGCAGCTTTTTATAACTTTGGTTTTACAACTCCAATTGAATTCAAACCAATTTGTAGATTTTTGTAAAATAAACCTTTATCAGTATAAGCTATTTGGTAATACTTTTGCAAAACAAAACAAGGTACTAAATTTAAAATATTGCATAATTTGCTTAATTGAAACTTTATGTCAATTTTGAAATAGGGTTTTAATAAATCATTTTGGCTAAAAATAAATTCCAGAAAAATAGTATGAGTAATATCTCAATATGATAATCTCAAAACAAAACTTGGTATAAAACATTTTAATTAAATGGAGTTTGATAGATCATTTAAATACAAATACCCATTTTTCATGTTGAAATTTATTCAAGAAAATTCATTTTATGTTTTTGAAGTTGATGAACACAAATTTAATCCATAAAATGCTTTAAATAATTTAGAACATTTAGTAAATATTATTGTATGGTTTATTTAAACACTTAAAGGTAATATAAAATTTTATCATATAGTTTAATCAAACCATTTTAGAAATAGGCAAACTTTAAATAATTTAAGCACTTTGCAATTGTGGTTTTAGGGTTTAATAAATTGCCAAAAGCTAAATATTTAAAAATCAAATGATGGGAATAAAACATTTTATGAGATGAAGGTTTCTTTGAAAAACCTTGGATAAAATAATTTAAATTAAACTCAAAATTTGAATTTAAAGATTACTTGGATAATTAAACTATTAAAGTTTTTGGAAGATGCCAAATGTCTTCCATTATTTGTTTTCTATTATAAATTGAATGTTTTCTTTTAATAAAAACAAAAGTTTTAAATTTTTGTGATTTTTGAACATTCCAAAATATTGGGATGTTACAGGTATTACATTATGCATCAGAACTTATTGCTGCTGGTAAAACTGTTGATGATGAAGATCTCTGTGATTATATTGTTGCTGGACTTGATGATGAATATACCCCACTAGTTGCATCCATCAATGCGGTTCCTAACTCCACTCTAAATGACATGTGTGCCCAACTTGTTGCTTTTGATCTTCGACAGAAGATGATGTCTGAGTATAAGCAAAGTATGAGTGTCTTCACCTCCTCGCTAACACTGCTTCTCGCAACTCTGCTTATGGCCTCCGGTCCTCCAATCAAGGTGGTAGTCAAGTTCGTGGCCGTGGTCCTTTCCATCGCTCCCATGGTCAGAACCGTGGTCGCCAAGAGCAAGGACGTCGCGGAGGTCGTGGCCGTGGACGCACTCCATCCCCACATCAAGATGTCACTTGTCAGATATGCAAGAAATTTGCTCACCCGCAAGCGAGTGTTGGTGGCGTTATTCAGACATAAATGATGATGATGATTCTTATACTGAAGAAAAAGGTGCTTATGGAGTCGACACAAATTGGTATATGGACACTAGAGCCACCGATCACATCACCGGTGAATTACAGAAAATGACAACCCATGATACTTACAAAGGGCATGATCAAGTTCACAATGCCAGTGGTGCAGGTTGTTGACGTGAAAACACACGTTCATTGGGAGACCCCAAGAGGAAGCTATGATGTAGTGCAGCAGCAATTTTCCCTTGTAATTCTACCAAGGTCATCGAACCAGTAGGAGTCAAGAGAGCTTCAGAAGGTTGACAACGGCACCAGAAAATGTAGCGTCTTGACGGGAGAGAAACCTCCTAACAGCGTCGGAAAATATGGTGGTTGTCGTGGACCTGCACACAACGCAATAAAACTACTTTGCCCCAACGAAACAGGAAGGTTGTCAATCTCCCCGGCTTGCTGAATACAAAGGATTAAACGTATGGTGTGGAGAACAATTATAATTGCAGAAAATAACAGAGAACAAATGATTGTAGAGCGTGATGGAAACAATGTTTTTATCAGTGTAAAAGAATGGACCGGGTCCACAGTTCACTTGTGGTGTCTCTCCATAAAAGATAGCATACATGTTGGGTAAACAAATTACAGCTAGGCAATTGACAAATAGCAAGCGCATGACAATGCAATATATGACATGATTGTTTATTGTAGTATTTATTGGGCATTATATCATAATACATGGACCGCTTAGTAGCAACATCCATGACTAATAATCCACCTCCGGGATAGCATCCGTGTCTCCCGTCAGTATTAAGTTGCAAGCAACGGATAATTGCATTAAGCAAATTGTGTAATGTAAACAAACGCATTAGACTTAACAACAGTACCCTTAAGCTAAGCATTAGTTATTTATCCCTAGTGGCAACAACACATCCACAACCTTAGTTGTTTCTGTCGCTCGAGCCCAGATTTCTGGAGGCATGAACCCACTATTGAACATAAATACTCCCTCTTGGAGTCACAAGCATCTACTTGGCCAAAACATCTACTAGCAACGAGAGCATGCAAGAACATAAATAAAATAGTAGATATATTGATAAACAACTTGATCATAACATCACTATTCATTGGATCCTAGCAAACACAACATGTAGCATTACAATAAGATGATCTTGATCATGTTAGGCAGCTCACAAGATCTAAATATGATGGCACAAAGTGGAGAGACAACCATCTAGCTACTGCTATGGACCCGTAGTCCAAGGATGAACTACTCACGCATCACTCTGGAGGCAGGCATGGAGATGTAGAGCCCTCCGGTGATGATCTCCCTCTCCGGCACTGCGCCAGGAAGAGAACCCTCCCGATCTAGGGTTGATGACGGCGGCGACGATGGAACTTTTCGTGGAATAATGATCGGGTGTTTAGGGTTTTGGGACGAGGAGATTATATGGGCGAAAGGGCGGCACGTGGGGCCAGCCGAGGGCCCCACACACCACCTCGGCGCGCCGACCAAGGGGCTGCGCCCTAGTGGTGTTTGGCCGCCCTGGGTCGTCTCTTCGTGCACCATTCGGACTTCGTCTTCGTGTCGGTGAAAAACTGGGCTCCGTTGATTTTCATCCAATTCCGAGAATATTTCCTGACTAGCTTTTCAGAAACGAAAAAACAACAAAAAACAGGAACTGGCACTGACGTGGTGTGGAACACGGCATATGCCACGGGTGGCTAAGATCGGGATGGGGCAGCGTTCTGCAACAGCGGCACCCGCAAGGATTGCGTCGGAGCGCGGACACGGGAAGTACCCAGGTTCGGAGCCCTCCGGAGGAGGTAACACTCCTACTCCTGCTCGATCTCTCTATCACTGGTGGACATAGTACAGAGATGCTCCTTGAGCTGTTCGAGTGCTCCAGGGTTCGGGTGTAGGGAGGAAGAAGAATGAGGCGACCCCTTCTACTTGGGCACCGGACAACCTTATATAGGCCTGGCTGTCCGGCTTACAGGCTGGTGTCGGCTACAGGGTGTTTCTCCGTGACGCCGCACGTCCGCGGCACAGTGCGCTACGCTTCGCACAGTAGAATCTTCATAGCCACGTAGGAGATGTCGGGGTAGGCCTGTCGTTGTGGAGGGTTGACCGGCTGCGGTGTCGGACCCCTCCGACCGGGTAGGCGGCGCCTGGGATCTTGTCGGGCGCGAGGCAGCGCTCCGTGCCTCCCGCCTGTCGGGGCTGCTGAGCACTGTGGGAGACGTAGGGCTAGGCTTCGCTTCAGCCCATGGCTAGGCAACGTGGAGGCATACCGGGCACGGCCCCGGCACCCGCCCAACACGGGTCCTTGTCTTCCGCCCATCGTGGGAGCGCGGCAGCCGGTCGTCCGGCTGGCGAGCAACCGAATCCGGCTGCTACCATTGACCTTGGTCGCATAATGCGGGCGATGCTTGTCGTTATCTGTTTGTCTGGGAACTGTGCTAATGACGAGTCTGCAGTTCCTCTTGCCCACGCGCTCGGCTGCGCTTCGACTGGCTAGGCGGAGTCCGGCTGCGCTCGGAGCAGACGGGCTCGGCTTAGCCGGGCAGCTGGAGGCGGCCGGACACTTGAATTTGCGTTTCACTCGGGATCTTCTGTGGGCCTTTGGGTACCCGGGTTTTATCCCCATGTCACCAGCCCCCGAACACGTTGGAGTGATGCAGCCGGTTACAGCGAGGAGGGCTTCTGCGTGTTCAACAAACCGAAGAAGTTCATCCGGTTGAGGAGGCGAAACATCGGGCGCTTCGCCGGCCGGGTGCTGGTGATGACGTAGGGGATGACGCTGGCATGTCCATCCGCCTGCCAGGCGGTCGCCCGGCAGTCGAGACGACTCCTCGATTTCAGTTGCAGGATCTTCTGTGGCGAAACTGTAGTAGTGGGATCTTCTGCGGCGAAACCGCCGCCCACGATCTCGCCGTTGATCGTGCGGTTGCGCGCCACGCGGCGCGATCTCCGGAGGCGGTTACCGGTTGCGCGCGCTATAAAAGGGGGGCGACGGCCGCGGTGGGAGGAGTTCGCCCACTTCGCCTCCTCGCCTCCTCGCGCCCGAGCCCTCCGCCGCAACTTCCGCGCTTCTCCTCTCCTTCTCCTTCTCCGGCGAAGCAGTTTCTCCACCGGCGCGGCACCTCTTCCTCCGGCGCGCGGCAGCAGCAAATGCGGCGACCACCGGCCATCACCATTCGACGCCGGCGACGACTCCCGCTCCCCCTGACACGCTGGAGCTCGAGATGGCCGAGGGGAACGACGGCGGCGGCGACTGGCGCGGCTCGCACATCACCACGGAGGACATCGAGGGCCTCTGCGCGCGCGGTCTTCTGTCGACGGAGGAGCGCGTGGGGGTGCGCCTCGCCGCCGAGGACGAGGTAGTCCCCGTCGCGCACGCCAGTGAGTCGGTGGTCTTCATGGATCACTTCAACCGCGGGCTCGCATTGCCGGCGAGCCCGTTCCTCCAGAGCTTCCTGCAGTTGTTTGGCCTGCAGCCGCACCACCTCGGAGCAAACTCCGTGGCGACACTGACCCACTTTGCCACCGTCTGCGAAGGGTGGCTCGGCGTCTGGCCGTCCCTTCCTCTCTTCTGCCGGCTGTTCTACCTCCGCGGCCGATACCTCGGCGACAAGGAGGAGCTTGGCTTCGTCGATTGCGGAGCCGCGATCGTCTACCGCCGGTCGCGGACGGAGCTGCCGGGCTACAAGAAGCCGGATACGATGAAGGACAGGCAGCGGACGTAATTCTACGTCCGCAGCCTGAGGGTGGGTGAAGATCATATCCGCCTGCCGGCCTTCCAGCCGGTCGCCCCAGTTAGGGACAACTGGGGCGCGAAGAAGTGCGGCGACCAGACGGACGTCGACAAGATACTCGAGCGGCTCGAGGAGCTCTTCACGAAGGAGAGGCTGACCACCTAGGACGTGACCCTCTGCTGGCTGTATGACCGGATCGCGCCGCTGCAGGCCCGGTTCCACAAGATCTGCTTCCTGAGCGGGCGCCTCGACCCCACCCGGCTGACCTGGAAGAGGTGGAAGCTGGAGTCGCTGAACGGCTGGCTCCGGCATGTCGCCAAGGAGCAGAGGGTGGCGGAGAACTGGAAATACATAAATGTGCCGTATACCCGCAGGAAGCAGGCGCCCCAGGTACGCTGTCCTTGCTTGTACTTTTTCTTTTATGTCTTGGCCGGCTGCTCACCCGGCCGCTGCGCAGCTGTTTAAGATCCAGCTTGAGGAGGATGGGCCCAACGGCCCCCAGTTCCGGCCGAACATCCGGCTGGAGATGGATGCGCCTGGGGAGACCCAGCCGGAGGGTGAGGAGGAGGCGGCCGAGGGGCGGCGTCGACGGCGAGGGCGACAACGACGAGGCCGCCCAGGGAGACGGTGGTCGCGCCGGAGGCGACCAGGCGGACGACGCGTCGGGTGACCAGGCGCCGCTAGGAGGTGGCGGGGCGGGCAACGCTCCGCCGGCTGCTTGGGGTAAGCCGGCTGCCTCTAGCTCTGATATTGACGAGGTCTTGATACCTGTGGAAGTCATTGATCTCTCGGACACTGAGAGCGTTGAGAGTGCAGAGACCGCGGGTCGACCTCGGCCCCCCGCCCGAAGAGACCGAAGCCGGCTACTCCAACCGGCGTGGAGGGAGACGACGACGACGAGTTGCTGCTGAGGAAGCGGCCGAAAAGGGTCCCAGTCAACGTGCGCGGGTAAGTGCTTCTCATTGCTTGATATCTCTGTTGTCTTGCCGGATGAATCATCATGCTTTCTTCAGGGCGCCGAGGCCCTTGACTGTTGGCGGGGCCGCGGAGACGGCTGCTACGCCGGCTGCGCCCGCGGACGTGGCCGCCCGGGCAGCCGGAGAGCAGGACGGCGGGACAGGGGAGCAGCGCGAGCAGCCCCTTGCGCCGGGTGCGGAAGGCCAGCCGGTGGGGCCCCAGGTCGAGGTGGTCCCGCCTTCCGGCGGAGGCGATGTCGAGAAGGCCGGTGGTGCCCCGGGAGCAGCGGGGTCGGAGCGGTGGGCGCTCCGAAGACGAGGGCCGGCGTGGCACCCTCTACGAAGAGGGCCGAGTCGGCGGCGAAGAAGAAGGCGGGGAAGCAGGTGGCGTCGGCTGCCGGGGAGAAGGCCAAGGGCGCCGCTGCTTCTTCGCAGCGGCAGCTGGTGCCGGCTGATCCCTCCATCGCCGCCAACGCCGGGGGGATGCGGAGGCCGACCGTCCCACTGGACTTCGCCTTGGAGATCCGGAAGGAGCTGGTGGTCCAGCTCCAGAACTTCGACCGTTTCCTCGAGCTGCTTAAGGTATGCTCTTGTGCTTAATTTCTTTGCTTTATCTTGGGCCGGCTGCGGCAGCCGGCTCGAGTCTTGAGCTTCATCTTTTCTTAACTTCAGGAGGAGTCCAACCAGAAGGTCCTGCAGCTGGAGAAGGACCTCGAGGCCACCAAGAGTGAGTGTTTTGCCGGTTGCGATTTTTCCATGCGGAGCCGGGTGCGGGGTCTGATGCTTTTCTTTGCAGAGAGCTATGAGGAGCTGCGCGCAAAACTGGCTAGCTACCAGTTCAGCGACCTGGCGCAGGAGGTGGAGCGCCTCAAGAAGCGCGACGAGGAGCGGCAGGCGGAGCTGGACAGACTGGCCAAGGCCAAGGAGACGGTGGAGAAGGCGGCGGTGGAGGCGCGGGAGATGTTCGAGAAGCTGGAACAGGGCTACAACAAGCAGCGCCAGGACGACCAGGCGGAGATCACGAGGCTGAAGGACGAGGTCGCCCGTATGACGGCGGAGGAGGGGTCGGCGCGCAAAGAGCTGGGTCGAATCGACCTCGCTGTTCGAGGTAATCTTCGTGACGATGTCCCTGTCTTGCTGAAGATTTTCTTGTCGTGGCGTTTCTTGTCCGGCTGCAGGCTACTATCGTCTGCGGGCATGGAAGCGGCTAGGGCCCAGCTGGAAACCCTTGGGGTGGAGCCGACTGATGCCGCCATTGCCGGCTGCTCGTCCTCCATGGCGGATCGGGTGGACCGGCTTGGGGTCAATGCTTGCGTGCTGGCCTTCGCGGCCGGGAGGCTCTGCAGGTACGTCTGGCCCGGCCAGGGAATCCCCATTGTCCTGGCCGAGCTGGCACGTCATCTTGCTCTTGCGCCGGCTGCGGTGCAGGAGCTGCAGGAGTCGGCCGCACGTGGCGGAGCCTTGTGGGCCGTGTCGCTGCTCAAGTCCTGGTACCCGGCTGCCAACCTGGACCTGCTCATGGTGGGCTTCCGGGATAACGACACGTACGCGAAGCTGAAGCAGCGTTTGTACATTCGTGATGCCACCTGCACCATTGCTAACTTCGTCGACTTTGCGGACTTCATCCCCGACAGGAACCCGGCCCAGCCGGCCAAGGATTCGGAGGCTGAGTACGCCGAGGAAGACGATGGCGACGAAGTCGAGGAGCCGGCGAAGGGTTTCATGGGGAAGGCCGTCGAAGAAACCGGCTGCTCCAAGACTGGCGACGTGGCCAGCTCATCCAAGGCCGCCGAATGAAGACCTCGGGATGCCGGTTGCCGCTTGTATTCTCGTACTCTTTTGTGAACTTGTCTTATTTGTCCCCGGGATGCCAGGCGTACTTGTTTAGAACTTCTGGTACTCGTGTCGTGACTTCTGTGGAGCTTCGTCTCCTTTACTTTGTTTCTGCTCGAACTTTCTCGCAATTGCTTTTTTGCTTCTTTACCCTCACTAGCCCCCGAGATTCGGCCCGGCTGGTGCAGCGAGGCGAGTTGGATCTGAAGTGTCTTTGAATGGTTTGCCCGGCTGCGCTCGGGGCAACCGGGTTTCCGCGCACTAGCCCCCGAGATTCGGCCCGACTGGGGTAGCCAGTTGAGTCGAATCTGGACTAGGAATCTTCGATAGCTTGCCCGGCTGGTCGTGACAGCCGGGTTTTCGCGCACTAGCCCCCGAGATTCGGCCCGACTGGCGTAGCCAGTTTAGTCGAATCTGGACTAGGAATCTTCGAGAGCTTGTGAGGCCAACAAAAATCGACACTTAGAACTTTCGTTAGATCGTTAGTCCTCAAAATCGAAAAGGTTGGCATTTTTTAGCTTCGGTTTGTATTCGATTAGGGGCCGGCTCGCCTTTGTTTTGCCGCCCGTGCCCCTTCCCGTGTCTCGGCTCTGCGACCCCTGCTCTTGCCGGCTGAACTCTACAGCCGGATCCGAAGAGAGGGCCGGCTGGCTGGGCGCACGGTACTGAGATCTTTGAGAGGCTAAACGCAGGCGAACGAGAGCGCGGTTTTTTCTGTCACGAGCGGGAGACTTTTTCTTTCTTACGAGTTTTTCGCGTGTGCCCCCTAGCCGGTTTCTGCCCAACGTGTCAGCCGGGTTGCGGTCTGCAGCTGGATGCGAGAGTAGGTGTCGGGGTCGAGCATGTTACTAAGCTAGCGTAAGCGAGAATCGGTAGTCGGCTAGCCACGGCGAAGGACAAAGAAACAACACTGATACAACGGCAGCCCCCGAGTGTGCGCTCGGGGTGCCAACTTTTACTCAAAAGAAACAACAGGGTGTTTACACTTCTTCTAGGAGTAGAACGGCCTGAGGAGGCTGGCATTCCACGGGCGTTCCGCCTCCTCGTAAGGGTAAACGGCTTGTTCTTTTTCTCCTCGCGTACGTCTGTGAGATAGTACGCGTTGTTGCGCAGTGCTCTGCTGATAATGAACGGGCCCTCCCAAGGGAAGGACAGCTTGTGGAGTCCCTTGGTGTCTTGGATCCATCGGAGTACCAGGTCTCCTTCGCGGAACGCGACCGGGTGCACTTTCCGGCTGTGGTACCGGCGCAGATTCTGCTAGTATATGGCTGATCTCGACAAGGCCAGTTCTCGCGCCTCCTCGAGGAGGTCCACGCCGTCTTCGTTTGCTCGCTTGGCTTCTTTCTCGGTGTAGAGGATGGCTCGAGGGGAGTCGAACTCGATGTCAGCCGGCAGGACTGCTTCCGCGCCGTAGACGAGGAAGAAAGGCGTGTAGTTCGTCGAGTGGTTGGGGGTGGTCCTGAGGCTCCAGAGTACATGCGGGAGCTCTTCGATCCAGCATCCGGGTGCTCGCTCGAGTGGGTCGACCAGACTGGGCCGGATTCCGGCTAGGACTAGGCCGTTTGCTTTCTCCACTTGTCCGTTTGACTGGGGATGAGACACCGAGGCGAGGTCCAGCCGGATTCGCTTCTCGCGGCAGAAATGCTTGAAGACGCCCTTGGCGAAGTTCGTGCCCTTGTCGGTGATGATGTTGTGCGGGTAGCCGTAGCGGTAGATGATGTCTTGGAAAAAGGTGATGACCGTCTGGCCGTCCCACTTCTTGACTGGCTTGCCTCGATCCACTTGGTGAACTTGTCCACCGCTACGAGGAGGTGAGTCATGCCGCTTCGTGCCGTCTTGAAGGGACCGACCATGTCGAGCCCCCAGACAGCGAATGGCCAGGTGATGGGGATGGTTTGCAGAGCTGCAGCCGGCGTGTGTTTCTGCTTGCTGAAGCGCTGGCAGCCGGTGCATGCACGGACCATCTGCTCGGCGTCAGCTAGGGCAGACGGCCAGTAAAACCCGTAGCGCAAAGCTTTCGCTGCGATTGATCTGGACGCAGCGTGGTGCCCGCATTCGCCCTTGTGGATGTCCTCCAGCAGGCGACGCCCTTCTGCCGGCTCGACGCACCGCTGAAAAACGCCTGTCGCCCTGCGCTTGTAGAGCTCGCTGTTGATGATGGTGTACGCCTTGGAGCATCGCAGAACTTGTCGTGCTTGCACCTCCTTCTCTGGGAGTGTGCCGTGTGCGAGGAAGTCGAGGAATGGCTGCGCCCATGAGGGAACTTCGTGGATGGTGAAGACCCGGCTAGCGCCAGCTGGGCGGCTTTTGGATCCGGCTGCGCAGCCCTCGGGTGTGTCGGAGCAGCCCCCGGGTTTGCGCTGGTCTTGTCGATGAGCTCGGGGACGGGTGCGGCTGGCGCCTTGTAGCCAGGTGGGGGGACAGCCCCCGAGTTTGCTTGTCCGGCTGGCGGGCTTGCAGCCCCCGGGATGACGATGGATTCCGAGTCGGGTGATGGTGTGATGGATGGCTTGTAGACGTGCTCGAGGGAGACGTCGGGTGGAATGGCTCGCCGGGTGCTGCCGAGCTTGGCGAGCATGTCAGCCGTCTCGTTGTTGGCCCGGGGCACGTGGTGGAACTCGCACCCTCGAAGCATGCGCAGAGCTGCTGCACGAAGAACCGGTAGGAGGCCATGTTGGCGTCTTTGGCGTCCCAATTTCCTGAAGTTTGCTGGATCACTAGGTCCGAATCGCCGAAGCACAGGATGCACTGAATGCTCATTGCCTTGGCGATCTTGAGGCCGTGGACGAGGGCCTCGTACTCGGCGACGTTGGTGGAGGCTTTGAAGTGGAGCTGCACGGCGTACTCCAGCCGGTTGCCCTTGGGCGCGGTGAGGACGATTCCGGCTCCCAGGCCTTCGTACATTTTGGAGCCGTCGAAGTGCATCCGCCAGTGCGCGGAGTTGGGCACAGGCGGCAGGTATTGTGTTTCCGCCCAGTCGACGATGAAATCGGCGAGGAGCTGGGACTTGATGGATACTCTTGGTTGGTACAGGACTATGTGCGGGGCCAGGTCGACTGCCCACTTGGTGACTCGGCCGGTTGCGTCTTTGTTGCCGATGATGTCTCCGAGTGGAGCCGTGCTCACCACGGTGATGACGTGCTCTTGGAAGTAGTGGCGTAGCTTCTTCTCCGCCATGTGCACGCCGTACACGAGCTTCTGGTAGTGGGGGTAGTTCTGCTTCGACTGCGAGAGGACCTCGCTCACGTAGTAGACCGGCCGCTGGACTGGGTGCTCCTTGCCTTCCTCTTGGCGCTCCACCACTAGGACGATGCTGACGCACCGGTTGGTGGCGGCGATGTACATGAGCATGGGCTCCTTTGGAGCAGGCGGCGCCAGGACCGTGCCTCGGACAGTGCCCTTTTGAGCTCGGCGAAGGCCGCGTCTGCTTCGTCCGTCCAGACGAACTTGCCGGTTTTCTTCAACAGGTGGTACAGGGGCAGGGCCTTTTCGCCCAGCCGGCTGACGAACCGGCTCAGCGAGGCCAGGCAGCCGGCGAACTTCTGGATATCTTTTAGGCCGGTTGGCCGCTCCATGCCCTCGATGGCGCCGATCTTGTCTGGGTTGGCCTCGATCCCTCGCGTGGAGACGAGGAAACCGAGTAGCTGGCCAGCCGATACTCCGAAGACGCACTTGGTTGGGTTTAGCTTCATCTGGAACCGGCGCAAGTTGGCGAAGGTTTCTCTCAGGTCGTCGATGAGGGTGCGGCGCTCTTTGGTCTTGATGACGATGTCGTCGACGTAGGTGTGGGCGTTGCGCCCGATCTGGTCGCCCAGACACTTCTGCATGCACCTCTGGTAAGTGGCGCCAGCGTTTTTCAGGCCAAACGACATGACCGTGTAGCAGAATGCTCCGAAGGGCGTGATGAATGCGGTCTTCAGGTGGTCATCCGGGTGGAGCTTGATCTGGTTGTAGCCGGAATACGCGTCCAGGAAGGACAGGTAGTCGCAGCCGACGGTGGAGTCTATGACTTGGTCGATGCGTGGCAAGGCGAAGGGATCCTTGGGCACACTTTGTTGAGGCTGGTGTAGTCGATGCACATGCGTCAGGTGTTGTTTTTCTTCATTACCAGGACTGGGTTGGCGAGCCAGTCCGGGTGGTACACTTCCATGATGAAGCCCGCGTCGAGTAGCCGGGCGATTTCTTCTCCGATTGCTCTTCTCTCTCTCCGAAGAGGCGGAGGGTTGCTTCACCGGTCTAGCATCTGGCTTGACGTGTAAAGAGTGCTCAGCGAACTCCGTCGGTACACCTGGCATGTCTTTTGGAGACCATGCGAAGATGTCCCGATTATCACGGAGGAATTCGATGAGCTCGCCTTCCTATTTGTCGCTGAGGGTGTTGCCGATGGTGAGGAACTTCCCGTCCGGCTTGCTTGCGTCAAGCGGAACCTGCTTGCTGTCTTTCTTGGCCTGAAACTTCGTCTCGCCCTACTGCTTCTTTGCATCCGGTACTGCCGGGTTCTCGGCCGCTACAGCGCGCCTGATCTCCTTGAACTCTTCAGCCGCTACCAGCGACTCGGCGAGCTTCGAGCCGGCCGAGGCGCATGCCATGGAGCGCTTGAAGTCGCCGGCTATGGTGATGATGCCGTTCGGGCCCGGCAGCTTCATCTTGAGGTAGCCGTAGTGGGGTACGGCCATGAATTGAGCGAGAGCCGGGCGGCCCAGGATGGCGTGGTAGGGGCTGCGGTGGTTCACCACCTCGAAACAGATGCTTTCACGGCGAAATTTTTCTTGTCTCCGAAGACGACGTCCAGCCAGACGGTGCCGATTGGTGTGCAGGACTGCCCCGGCACGATGCCGTGGAAGATCATCCGGCTGCGGTTCATCCGGGCCTCGGTTATCCCCAGCTTGTCGGCGGTGTCCTTGTACAGGATGTTGATGCTGCTTCCTCCGTCGATGAGCACTCGGGAGAAGGTGACGGCGAACTCTTGCTCGGTGACGAAGGTGGGGTCCAGGAGCATGCTGTAGCCCCCGGGATTTGGCATGATGTCCGGGTGGTCGCCGGGTCCGAAGGATATCCGGCTGCAGATGTCCGGGTGCATTCACCTCTGCGACGCGCTGCGCTTGTCGTTGCGCTCGATGATGGAGATGATGTACGCGGCGTCCTTGTTGGGGTACACGTCGCGAG
Organism: Poa pratensis; assembly: GCA_947311845.1. Lineage (NCBI taxonomy): Eukaryota > Viridiplantae > Streptophyta > Magnoliopsida > Poales > Poaceae > Poa > Poa pratensis. Next base: position 31,977,554 of record CAMZMU010000114.1, read on the forward strand.
ATGTGTCGGCTGCGGCAGCCGGCTGTCTTGGGCGCTCATTGCGCTGGTTGTTGCCTATGTTGATGCCGCCTTGGGGAGGGGGTGGGCCGGGTGCTGGAGGCGGCGGACCCTCTCCGCGCTGCAGACGGAGAGTCCAGCTGCAGCACGCCGTCGTATGGCTGGCCGGCTTCCCGGTTACGCTGTGGTACGTATCGGCATGGGCCGTTCATCATGTCCTCGAACAGGTATGCTGGCTTCGCCCACTGGCGGTCCTCGTATCGTCCTTCTGGCTTGTTCCACTGGCGGGGATTCTGGTTCCCACCGTCGTCGCCAGCCGGTTGGCCGGCTTCGGTTGCGTTGACGGCACGGTTCTCGTACCGCCCGTCTGGCGCGCCGCTTCTCTTCCGGCTGTCTCGATCTCGATCGTCGCGGCGGTCGCGGTTGCCTCCGTTGTCCCGGATGTCGCAGTTGGCTCGGTTGTCGTTGTTGGGGCCGCCTGGCTCTCTCGCAGCCGGCTTTTCTTGTGTCCTGCCGGCTCCATCTACTTGCATTGTGATTCTCATGGCGTAGTCGGCCGTGGTGTACTTGTCTGCTATGGTCATGAGCTCCGCCATGGACTTTGGCTCGTCTAGGAGCAGCGCGTGCTTGAGCATCGTGCCCTCCCGGCAGCCGTTGATGAAGAAGCCGACCGCCTGGATGTCGTGGACTCCCTCGCAGGTGTTGCGCAGGGTTGACCATTTCGTCAGGTAGTCGCGGTCGGACTCGGTCTTGCCCTGGGTGCAGCTGGCTAGCTGGCGAGGGCGAGCCGGGCGCTTGTAGGTGGTGGAGAAGTTCCTGACGAAGACCTGCTGGAAGTCCAGCCAGGAGTTGATCGACCGTCCGGCAGGCTGTTGAGCCATGTGCGAGCCGAGTCCTTCAGCATGAGTGACACATAGCGCACCGCTACGCGTTTGTTGCCGCCTGCGATGGAGACGGCGGTGACGTAGTCGGATAGCCAGTCCTCTGGCTTCGTGCTTCCGTTGTACTTGGGCGTGTCGCGCGCGAGGGAGAAGTTCCGCGGGAAAGGCTCTCTTGCGATGCGTGGTCCGAAGCACCGGTTGACCTCGCCCTCCTCTTCTTCGAGCCGGCGGGATCTCTCCAGGGCGTCGAGGCGGTCACGGGCGTCGGGGCCGAACGTCGGGCCGAGATCTCCTAGCCAGTCGTGGACGCTTCCCCTGCGGGCAGCCAGCGGGTCGGGGTAGTTGTACTGGCCTTCGCCGGCAGCCGGCGCGTTGTTGTAGTTCTGGCCGCCACCGGCAGCCGGCGCGTTGAAGCGGCTTGGTCTGGAGTTGATGCTGCGCGCGCGATTTCCACCCGGCTGGGGGGCTTGTGGCGATGACGCCTGGCGGTCGCCTCGCGTTGCGCCGGGTGGAGGGGCTCCAGGCGGGGGCGGTGGGAGGGACGGCGAGTTCATCGTGGACGCGGCCTGGTTCTGGCGAAACTGGTGGTCGGCGGTGTCGAGGAGGTCCTAGACGCGCTGTTGCTGCGCGCGTAGCTCGTCCCCCTCCAGGTTGGGCAGTTCTGCTGCGGCGGCGCGTGCTGCCTTCATGTTCTTCGCGGGGAGCTGTAGACGGGTCGACGAGTAGGCGTGCTCCGGCTGGTCCAGCCGGCTCGGCGTCGGGAGCCGGTCCTCCTGCCATCTCGTTGGCGAGGTTGCGCGTGACGTTTCCCCGCGGGTTGGGCTCGACGGCGATGGGGGTGAAGCCGTGGGCGAAGTTGTACTCGCGGACCTGCGCTTCCATGCGGCGATGCGTGGCTGCGACGCCGTGCGCGCTGCTGAGGAGGCGCTGGCGGGCTTGCTCGAGGATGATGGCGGCCTACGCGGGATCCGCGTCGGCGGCGATGGGCGTGGCCAGGCCCTGGAGCATAGCCTGGACGGAGTTGACGGGGGCGTGCTGCTGGGTGCTCGCGACGTCGGACACCATGACTTCCGCGTAAACACGGGTCTCGGTACTGCTCTCGCAGCCGGCCGTCTCCTCGGGGAAACGGTCGACGCAGCGCTGGATGTTGGCGGGGCAGGCGGGCGCGAGGGCGACGTAGACGCGGTGCTCGCCGAAGTGCAGGACAGTGCCATCCTCGGGGAAGGCGGAGCCGGCGAAGCAGTTCGCGTTGTCGTTGACGAAGTCGATGGAGCCGAACATCGAGATGAGGCCGGAGGCGACTCGCTCGCCGAGATGGCTGCGGGATCCCTGGCGGAATGTGACTCCGGCTGCTGCCATCTGCCCCACGGTGGGCGCCAAATGACGTGGTGTGGAACACGGCATATGCCACGGGCTGGCTAAGATCGGGATGGGGGCAGCGTTCTGCAACAGCGGCACCCGTAGGGATTGCGCCGGAGCGCGGACACGGGAAGTACCCAGGTTCGGAGCCCTCCCGGAGGAGGTAACACTCCTACTCCTGCTCGATCTCTCTATCAATGGTGGACATAGTAAAGAGGTGCTCCTTGAGCTGTTCGAGTGCTCCATGGTTCGGGTGTGGGGAGGAAGAAGAATGAGGCGACCCCTTCTACTTGGGCACCGGACAGCCTTATATAGGCCTGGCTGTCCGGCTTACAGGCGGGGCCGGCTGGTCCGCGCCAGCCGGCGGTGTCGGCTACAGGGGTGTTTCTCCGTGACGCCGCACGTCCGCGGCACAATGCGCTACGCTTCGCACAGTAGAATCTTCATAACCGCGTAGGAGATGTCGGGGTAGGCCTGTCATTGTGGAGGGCTGACCGGCTGCGGTGCCAGACCCCTCCGACCAGGTAGGCGGCGCCTGGGATCTTGTCGGGCGCGAGGCAGCGCTCCGTGCCTCTCGCCTGTCGGGGCTGTTGAGCACTGTGGGAGACGTAGGGCTAGGCTTCGCTTCAGCCCATGCCTAGGCGACGTGGAGGGCATGCCGGGCACGGCCCCGGCACCCGCCCAACATGGGTCCTTGTCTTCCGGCCGTCGTGGGAGCGCGTCAGCCGGTCGTCCGGCTGGCGAGCAACTGAATCCGGCTGCTACCGTTGACCTTGGTCGCATAAGGCGGGCGATGCTTGTCGTTATCTGTTTGTCTGGGAACTGTGCTGATGACGAGTCTGCAGTTCCTCTTGCCCGCGCCGCTCGGCTGCGCTTCGACTGGCTAGGCGGAGTCCGGCTGCGCTCGGGGCAGACGGGCTCGGCTTATCCGGGCAGCTGGAGGCGGCCGGGCTTTAATTTGCGTTTCACTCGGGATCTTCTGTGGGCCTTTGGGTACCCGGGTTTTATCCCCATGTCAGGCACTGTGGCATCTTGTTAATAGGTTAGTCCCAGAAAATGCATAAAAATGATATGAAGTGTATATAAAATGATATAAAAATGATATGAAGTGTATATAAAATTTCTTTTTATCTTTATTTTATCGCATTGTTGTGCCAAGTATTGCCTCTAATAGGAAGATGATGCTAGATTTGGATTTCTGCGCAGGAACAGATTTCTGCTGTTCACCGTTTTAATTCTGTAAAATCACAGAAAAATTATTTAAATCTGAAATTTTTGTGCGTGATCCTCAGATATGTACGCATCTTTCGTTAGTTTAAAGTTTTTCGATCTGAGCAACGTAAGTGCCTCGAAAAAATTCGTCTTTGCGGACTGTTCTGTTTAGACAGATTCTGTCTTTTATTTTTCGCATTCTCTCTTTTACTAGTGTTGAGTGGAATTCTTTTTTAGGGTGAAGAGCTTCACATAACATCAGTGGCAGTAGCTAATGTTAAAAGTAACGGTCATGTTTGTGTCCTTATAGAACATGTGAGTTTTTGATTGTGCACTAACCCTCTAATGAGAATTACTTTGAGTTTGGTGTGGCGGAAGTTTTCAAGGGTCAAGAGAGAAGGATGATATAATGTGATCAAGAAGAGTGAAGAGCTTAAGCTTGGGGATGCTCCCATGGATCACCCCAGCATATTTCAAGAAGACTCAAGCGTCTAAGCTTGGGGATGCCCAAGGCATCCCCTTCTTCATCAGCAACTTATCAGGTCATCTCTAGTGAAACTATATTTTAATTCTTTCACATCATATGTGCTTTACTTGGAGCGTCTGTGTGCTTTTATTTTCAGTATTTTATTTTTCTTATGGTCAACTTGATTGGACCCCAGCATTCTTGATTGGGAGAGAGACACGCTCCGCTTTTTCATATGAATACTCCTATTCTTCACTTATACTTGTTGAGTATTCTTATCTAGCTATTGCTATGCTTTTAGCTCCTGTTTTTCATGCATCTCTTATTCAGAGCTGTTAGTTCTTTTAAAGAAAGTACTCTCTTGCTTCACTTATAATTGTTTGGAGAGTTTATGTTGAAATAAATTGATTGGTGTTTGGTTGGAACAGAAAATGTTGCATGTGGTAGATGGTATAATGGAAAAAGCTTACATATTCTTGTAGATCATTGTATTGGATAATTTGATACTTGTCAATTGTTTTGAGTTATCAAGTAGTTCATGTTTAAGCTTTTGTATCATGTAGTTAAAACCTATTAATGAAGAACTACCGTAAAGCTCGTTGAAATTTGGTTTGCATGATTGGTATCTCTAAGGTCTAGATATTTTCTAGTAAAAGGGTTTGGTTAACAAGGAAGACAGTGTAGAGTCTTATAATGCTTGCAATATGTTTTCATATAAGTCTTGCTGTGTCGGTTGATATCCTGTGTTTGCTTCAAATAACCTTGCTAGCCTAAACTCTGTACTGCTTCTCGTGCATCCAAAACCTTGAGCCAAAATCCATGCCATCTGTGTCCACCATAACTACCTATATGTGGTATTTCTTGCCATTCCAAGTAAATTTTTCATGTGCTACCTTTAAACTATTCAAACTTTATTACTCCTATTTTGTGTCAATGTTTACCAAGCTCATGAGGACGGGGTGGATGTCTTTATGTCAACTGTCAAACAGACTTTACCACCGGACTAGCGGCATATACATCCGCTTATCCATTAATTTTGCAAAAAGAGCTGGCAAATGGGGTGCCCAGTCCCAATTAATTACAACTTTAACCGCTTAATTCTCTTCACATTTTTGCCCTGATTTATCAGTCAAGCAATGACAAACAGTGAAATATCTGCATGTGTAAACAAAAGAGAAAGAGGGATGATCTGCCTTGCTGGTAGAAATAACGTCCTTCATGGGAGCCGCTCTTAAAAGTCTGGTTGGCAGGGGTCATATTGTACTTTCCATTTTCTGATTCGTTGACAATTAACAAACACCTCTCAAAACTTATTTTTACTCTCTATATGATTTCAAAAACTTAAAAAGCTCTAGCACATGATTTAATCCCTGCTTCCCTCTGCGAAGGGCCTTTCTTTTACTTTTATGTTGAGTCAGTTTACCTACTTCTTTCTATCTTAGAAGCAAACACTAGTGTCAACTTTGGTGCAACAATTTTTATATGCTGTATATTGCACTTATTATATGCTTTGTGTTGACAAATATCCATGAGATATATATGTTGAAAGTTGAAAGCAATTGCTGAAACTTAAATCTTCCTTTGTGTTGGTTAAATACCTTTTACTTAGAATCTATTGCTTTATGAGTTAACTCTTATGCAAAACTCTTTGATGCTTGTCTCGAAAGTACTATTCATGAAAAGTTTTTGCTTATATGATTCAGTTGTTTGCTCATTATCTACTTGCTAGCAAACTATAGACCATTGACCTGGATCACTTCATTCATAACATGTGCTTTACATATTATTTGATCAAGATTATGATTGTAGCATGTCACCTCAGAAATTATTTTGTTTTTATCGTTTTACCTACTCGAGGACGAGTAGAACTAAGCTTGGGGATGCTTGATACGTCTCAAACGTATCTATAATTTCTGATGTTCCATGTTGATATTATACCAATTGTTACATGTTTTATATACACTTCATAGCATTTTTATGCATTTTCTGGGACTAACCTATTAACAAGATGCCACAGTGCCAGTTCCTGTTTTCTGCTGTTTTTGTATTCCAGAAAAGCTAGTCTGGAAATATTCTCGGAATTGGACGAAACTTGGACAGAACCTCCTATTTTTCCAACACGAAGACGGAGTCCAGAGGAGACGGAGGGGAGCCACGTGGCGCCCACACCATGGGGCCGCGCGGGCCCCCCTGCCGCGCCGTGGGGTGGTGTGGGGCCCTCGTGGCTCCGCAGCCGCCGCCCTTTCGCCTATTTATTCCCCGACGCGAAAACCCTAAATACCCGAGCCATTATCCACGAAAAGTTCCAGAGACGCCGCCGCCGTCAACCCTAGCTCGGGAGGGTTCAGAAGCTCTTCCCGGCACCCTGCCGGAGAGGGGAATCATCACCGGAGGGCTCTACATCACCATGCCTGCCTCCGGAGTGATGCGTGAGTAGTTCATCCTTGGACTACGGGTCCATGGCAGTAGCTAGATGGTTGTCTCTCCACTTTATGCTATCATGTTTAGATCTTGTGAGCTGCCTATCATGATCAAGATCATCTTATTGTAATGCTACATGTTGTGTTTGCTGGGATCCGATGAATATTGAATACTATGTCAAGTTGATTATCAATCTATCTTATATGTTATTTATGATCTTGCATGCTTTCCGTTACTAGTAGATGCTTTGGCCAAGTAGATGCTTGTAACTCCAAGAGTGAGTATTTATGCTAGATAGTGGGTTCATGCCTCCGGTAATCTGGGAGAGTGACAATAACTTCTAAGATTGTGGATGTGCTGTTGCCACTAGGGATAAAATAACCGATGCTTAGCTTAAGGGTACGCCGTTAGGTCTAATGCATTTGTTTACTTTACGCACATTACTTAATGCAATTATCCGTTGCTTGCAACTTAATACCAACGGGGAACTCGGTATGACAACCTGGCGGTGGATTATTAGTCATAGACGCTGTTGGATAACGGTCTATGTATTTTGTCGTAATGCCCACATGAATATCATAGTAATCATCATGTCATATATATGCATTGTCATGCGCTCAATATTTTGTCAATTGCCCAGCTGTAATTTGTTCACCCAGCATGTTAGTTATCTTTTATGGAGAGACACCACTAGTGAACTGTGGACCCCGGTCCATTCTTTTACACTGATAATACAACCAACTGCAAACACTGTTCCTTTTCATTCTCTGCAATTTACTACTGTTTTCCACACCATACGTTTAATCCTTTGTTTTCAGCAAGCCGGTGAGATTGACAACCTCACTGTTTCGTTGGGGCAAAGTAGTTTGATTGTGTTGTGTGCAGATTCCACGTCAGCGCGCCACTGACAACCTTCCGAAGTGATTTCTTGCTCCTACTGGTTCGATTAAACCTTGGTTTCATACTGAGGGAAAACTGCTGCTACACTGCATCATACCTTCCTCTTGGGGTCTCCCAGCGAACGTGTGATCCACACAATCACTGCCCTGATGACAGACGTTCTACGGGAGGATTTGCTATATTTTTTGGTCCCAATTTAATATCTTGGCATGCAAGAAAACAAGCTACAGTCTCACGGTTAAGTACTGAAGCTGAATATAAGGCTTTGGCCAATGCTACAGCAGAGTTGATTTGGCTTGAAGCGCTTCTTAGAGAGCTTGGCGTCTCTGTTCGAGACAAGCCGTGTCTTTGGAGTAACAATCTTGGAGCTACATATCTCTCGGCGAATCCAGTTTTTCATACCCGTACCAAGCACATTGAAATTGACTTCCATTTTGTTCGAGAGAGGGTCGCAAACAAACAACTTGATATCAAGTTTATCTGTAGCAAAGATCAAATCGCTGATGGATTCACCAAAACTTTGCCTGTTCAGAAACTTCATGAGTTTAGGCGTAATCTAAATCTTTTCCAAGTTTAGATTAAGGGGGGTGTTAGACTTTATTGTAATCCATATGAACAGGCTAAGGAGTAGTACTCCTTCCTCTTCGTATCCCTCTGTTAATGCCACCAAGTGGGGGCTTTTCCCACTCCTCTATAAACATGTAACCGAGCCCCCCATCAGGGGCATCGCTTCCACCAACATGAAGAACCTGGAGCAAACCCTCTGCTCCGATTATGAACTCAATTGGAGCTAGTTGGCTTCCGAAACTCCCTAGCTTCCCCAATTTGTCAAGACTCCATGCCGAACTGTGCCTTCCCCTCGTCACCACGGTACACTAGAAGGAGCAGCAGCACACAACAACCCTCCAGAAAAAGATGAGGCTCAGAGGAGCAACAAACCCACCCCTCCCGAACTCGGTGCCGCAGAAAGCGTGATGAAGACGAGTAAAGAGAGAGCAGATCCCAACTCCCACGCCAACAACATTACTGACAGAAACTTTGGCCTTCCTCTCGCTCCCAGCTCCAATAGGAGGAGCAGCAAGCAAAGCTTGGAAGAAGAACCCTAAACTCCAGATCTGGTCGCTATAACCCAGAGCTCCGCCCCAAACTATGGGCATTAGGCCCCTACACGGCATCGAGCCGAAAGTCGTACTACTACTACTATGCACAAGAAGAGCCCCTAACACCTCTCCTCAGCCATTTCTGACAGGCGACACCGGTAGGAGAGGCCTTGGTTTGGCGTGGGAGCGATGCGGGAGCTCTCTATTACTGTAGGAGAAGAGGGAGAAAATGAGGATAGGAATGAGCCCCAAGAGGTGATGGAAGGCGCCTAAGAAGATGATCAAAGCATGGATGAAGAATGGTAGAAAGAATAAGCCAATGGTCATCGGACTCTCTGACACTTGCAAACTTCACGCTGACTGGCGATGCTCCGTTACTTCGTCGTCCGATAAATAGGGTCGCATCGTCCGACACCTAGGGAAGAAGTCGATCACGTTAGCACGGCCGGACTGTCCGGCGCCTAGAGACCTCCTCGCCTGCGTATATAGCACTCCTCCTTCCTAGAGGGATAAGATGGATCAGAGATTAACCCTAGAGCTTGACGCTCACCCCCATGTTTCCCTTTGTGGATTCTACAAGGCTTGTGTTGTACAAGCCCTCCTTGTGTGAAGTCTCTCACACGTGTTAACAGTATCTCACCCACGTGATTCTACCTAACGCTGGCCAATCTCTCGCGTCGAGATTCTACCTCACGATATCTCTCTTCGTGATTCTATTGGTCCCGTTGGTCCACCGTTTAGGGAAACGTGCCGCCAATAGTAAGGTAGGTTTGTGGTTGCGATCCAAGCCACCATCTTGTGTATCTTCCGCTTGTGTTCTTTGCCATTCTCCATTTTTCCCCACGTGTTTTTCGTCGTCTCGAATCCGTGAAGATTGGGCAACCTCGCATCACCAGATTTCGATCCCGCCGAGGAGAGGATATGTGTAGGCCTTGGGCAGCGTCGACAAAGATTGTACAACTACTCTCAAGAGAAGATGGCACCAACGCGGTGTGGGAGGTGGAGATTGGTCATTGGTTGTCTCGATGGTGGTTGCGTGCATGAGAGAAATGCAGGTCGGGGAGAAAAAAAGAGAGAAGAATCTTGTGCCTGAGTCGCTGCAGGGGGGTGGGTGTCCAAACATTGAGAGCGTCTAGACTTATTGGGGCTCTGTTGGAGGTTGACTTTTTGTTCAGACAGACGGATGAGGGCGTACTGGGTATGCTCTTAAACTAGCATTTTTTTTTTTGTCTGCGACTATGTAATTTTTTTATTGTTTCACATAACAACTCATTTCCTTAGTGCTATTTTATCTATTTTCAATCGTACTCATTAATAGTTGTTTACTATAGCATCAATAATCTTCTGATCTCAGTTTATTTGTGCTAATATAGATATACTGACTGCTACACTCTTGAGGTTGATGGCTTGTCCTACATGGCTACATCTGTATTTCAAGATGCGTTTCTTATAATTCGGCTGAAAAACGACATCATGACAACTATTTGCGTTTCAATTTAGCTTTACTATAGCTATTTCGAGTACATTAATGCATGGTACGTGCCACTGCCAGATAAGCGTACAAACAAATCTTATTGTCTGGTGTTGAAAAAGAACACAAAAACAAATCTTATCTGGCTCTATGCTTGCGTGTGGAGAAACTGCAAGCTGTTAAAAAGTCGTGAGAAGCAAAGCCATCAGACTAGCCACAATGGGGGTTTCATAAGTGATATCATGCATGCCATGTTGGCAAAAAGCTGACGTGTCACTGCAATTAATGATGAGATAGGTGATGGTGATATCATAGATAAATACCGTAACATAACGGATTCCAATGCAATATGAGTATACAATATAATAAATATAATATTATATGATACAACAAATATGTTACAGTACTATCCATTGTGGAGTTAGTAACATAGACTAGTATCATGCATGATACTAGTATATTTTTGCATGATACTAGTATATTTTTTGATAACATCATGATACTAGTATATGATACTCTCATTGTGACTAGTCTCACAATCAGCCACCTGGAAAATCACGAGCCCGTCCGCTACTTTACGGCGCATACGTGGCAGAGTCGACGTCCCTGGCTGCCCTATCCCGTGCTCGCCGATAAGGCGCAGTTCGGCGGCCATACAAAAGCCGTGGCCGCGGATTCGTGCACGCCAGCAGGGGTCCCGCGCGCCCCGCGCACCTCAGCCTTCTTCCCTCTAGCAAACACCCAAAACAGCCGGGGCGTGCGCGGCGCACACGCTCCCTCCACCACACGTCGCAGCAGAGCAGACGGACGGAAATGGCTGCCGCGCCGTCGTCCCTCGCGTCCTCTTCCCACCTCTCCCGCGGCGCCACCACCGCCGCCTCAGCACACTCCCAGCAGCGCGTCGTTGCTGCGGCCGCGTCCGGCAGTGTGCGCCGGTGTCGATGGTCCGGGCGGGCGGCGCCGAGCCGGCGCGCGCCAGGTGTTTGCTTCGTGGCCTCACCAAGCCAGCCTGCAGCAGGTTCCTGCGATTTTCCGTTGCCTGTAGTAGTAGTAGCTGCACGCCTTTCAGCACCACGGTGGCTGGCGTGCGGTGGCACCGTGGCAGTGGGCCTGAGCTGCTGTGTTTTGTGTAGGCCTAGCTGCGGTCGATGTGCCGGCAGCCACGATTCATAGTGCGATGGAAGCGAGCGTGCCAGATCGCACTTCCGTCTCTTCGCTCTTGGAGGTTGTATCGGACGACTTGCTCCGGCTCAACAACAACCTCAAGTCGGTAAGTTTCAGCTAGCTCTTCTAGAGGGGCGCATCTTTTGGCTCACTTTAATTAGTTCATTTAAAATCAGTGATCAGAAAATGGTCGCATTGTGCATTCCTCTAAGATATGCATTCCTAGCGAGATACTATATGTACATGTGTGACAGCAGTTTCTATTTGTGTCAGTACATTTTGATACAAAGTTCGGTGTTCCTTTTTTGGTCATGCAGTTTCGTGAAGTTGTTTTTTCTAAGGCTATCTTTTCCCCTCTCTCCATTGTCTGTATGTGTGCATGCAAGCACCTTGCATGATGCTTCTGATAGACGCGGGATAATAGACATATTAATTCAAGAAGGTTCATCAAGTTTAATCGTTTTAAGATCCTCATCTTGTGCTTCACTAATGTAACCCAATGGACAAGTTGTAGGCTTTCTAATTCTTGAATTAACCACATATATGTTATTTATAGTGGCATGAGTTATAGTCCCTATCGTATTTCGGTTAAAAAACACTAATTACCCTAGGCCTAATATAGATAAATACTGAATTCTCTTATGCTTTATTGATCGTGGGAGAAGCTCAATATATAGGAGGGATAACTTGGCTCACAAGCCGACTCAAAGGAGATGCAATCTGTACTCTGACTCTGAACCTAATCCGAATCTGAATCTAAATCCTAACCACTTAGGGCTGCACCAGGAGGTGGTGCGGTCAGGGCTGGTTCCCCACATAACATATCTCCCTTCCTCGAAAAACAGCTTGTCCACAAGCTGTAGGCTGTCAAGTTATGGAGCTATCTTGGTCATAGTCGTCAGCCTCGATGAAGAAGAGCCGTGCGCACCGGTGACCCTGAACATAAGTCTCGTTGCAGTTGAAGCAAAGGCCCTGACGACGACGTTTGGCTAACTCTGTTGGAGTGAGGCACCGAACCTGCCGTGACGGGGTTGGCTCTAGCGTGGTGGACGGTAGTGCTAGTCATGCTAGCAGGGAAGATATTGTAGCTGCATTAACTGCAGGAGTACCGGAGGGGCACAAGGGCCTTATAGACCCAAAAGGCTGTTGTGTTGATGCTGGTGGAGGGCTATGCCGCTGCTAATAGGCCTTGGTGAAGGAGATGGCAGTGTGGAGGTCAGTTGGCTGCTGAAGCTCAACATCAACTTTGAGACCCTCGGGAAGACCGGCTGTGTAAAGGTAATGTTGCTGGGCTAAGCTCAACGACTCGCTGGTCCTGCACAAGAGCGCCATAAATCTGCTCGTGTAGTCGGCAACCGTGGAGGTGAACAGAAGCCGGGCCAACTCGCCGAGGGGATTGGCACTCACAGATGGCCCGAACTGAAGATGACACGCCTCCTTGAAGTGCTGCCAGGATGGGATGCCATGATCGCGCTCAAATTGGAGATACCAGAACTGAGCTGTGTCCACGGGGTGGTACGTTGCTGTCCACACTTTGTCAGCCTCTTGTGTGCGTTAACCCTGGAAGAATTGCTCACACCAATGAAGCCAGCCGAGCGGATCGACGAAACCGTTGTAGGTCAGAAAGTCGAGCTTGTGGAAGCGTGGGACACCGGAGTTGGAGCTGTGACCAGGGTGTTGGTGATGGTAAGGGACGGGAGAAATAGATGTGAGGTACGGCGAGGCGGCATATGCGGGTAGGCGGTGGCTGGTAAGGGGTGACGGGCGGCGCTGGTAGGGCGGTGGTGGCGGAGAGGCGTGAAGGGCTGGGTTGAACGAAGGGTAAGAGGGTTGCTGGTGGGGTGGTGGAGGGTCAGTTTGCTGCGGAAAGATACGGGAGGTTGGTAAGTGGGGTGCCGGTGGGAGAAGACACAGATCAGATCCCGCACTCATGAGGGTGAGCGTGGTTGACGCGATGGCGGTGGAGGCATGTGCTGGAGGAGGCAGCTGAGGAGCCGTTGGTTGCCGGATCACCGTGCGCGGGCCGGTGAAGCTGAGCGCCCATGCTTGAGGGTCGACTAGGGCAGCAGCTGGTGAAGCGCTGGCGTCGAGGCGCTGGACGATTTTCTCCATGAAGGCCTGGTCGGCGGTCCGCTGCACCACAACTTCCTTCAGCTGGGTCGCCAGATCCTTCAACAGGAGGCTAATGTCATCGTCCTTGAGACCGTCCCCCATCGTAGATGGCTATGATACCGGGTGTAGTAAACACTAATTACCCTAGGCCTAATATAAAGAAAATATTCTGAATTCTCTGATGCTTTATTGATCGTGGAAGAAGCCCAATATATAGGAGGGATAACTTGGCTCACAAGCTGACTCAAAGGAGATGCAATCTGGACTCTGAAACTGAATCTAAACAGGACTCTGAACCTAATCCGAATCTGAACCTAAATCCTAACCACTTTGGGCTGCACCAGGAGGTGGTGCGGGCAAGGCTGGTTCCCCACATAACATGCTTGTGTTCTCAGACTTCTAGGTGTATGACCTAAGCATGTACAGGTTGCTGATTCTTATTAATATATTACTTCAGTTTAGGAATAGGGAAGAAGCTAGATGCCTACGATTATTAGGATACTATAGGAAGAAGTTAAAATCAGAAAATTTGAATTAAAAAGAATGTCAGCATGGAGATAACCCACTTTGATTGCTGAACAGGCCAATAATTTTGATTGTGAAGTACTCCATCCATCCCAAAATATATAAGGCGCCCTTCATTTTCGACGGCCAATGGTACAATTTTACTATGATTTGTATTAGAATATGTCCATAAAATTAGTATAGATATATGAAGTGAAATAATTATGCAAGACAAATCAAATGATACCATTTATACATTTGCAATCCATATACATATAATTTAGTATTCCCTCCGTTCCATACTAATTGTCGTCTAGATACATCAGTTTTAGCGACAATTAATATGGGATGAAGCCATGGAGGGAATAATGTATATTAGTGGTCAAAGTCGTGCACATCAAAGACCAGTAAAAAAAATAGCGCGCATTATATTTTGGGACGGAGGGAGTAATTCGCAGCTTGTGCCGAAGCTGTTAAGGGGAAGTTGGTACTTGGTAGGTTTAAGTTCATGAAAATTTATATTCTGGAATACTTTAATTAACTGGAGTTTTGGAGCCAACCCAGCACCACGGTGGGCAGATTCAGAATAAACAAAGGATTCAAAATAAAATAAAATAAAATAAAGGTAGGCGGGGAATAACCTTTTTTATGACAAGTTTCAAACTAGTAACCCTAGGATAAAGAAGAAGAAAAATGGGCCAAGCAAATTCGCAAGGAAAGTTCTAACCGATCGTTTACTTAAGTTTGAGAGAGTTTTCAAAGCACAAGAATGTATAAATATGTCTGTTTTTAAAGGACAAAGAGTTCTTTATGAGATTCGCTGGCGTTACTACGAGAAAACCGTGGCTTTGCTGGTTTTACGTTACTCTCCTTGAGAATTCAGCTCTAGTTCAGTAGTACGGGCACTGTTTGTTGCTCCAAGTTGGCCGGGCTCGAATGCCCACTGGAGCGAATATTGCAACAAAAATTCTCAGTTCTTGTTTGAACAAAAGGCCGAGGGGGCCCTCCCGGTCTGGTCTAGTGTTTTTTCACTCTGGTCTCCTTAACTTCTTTGGTCTTGTGTCCTATTCTGAACATTACCACACTTGTTGAAGTTTGACATCTCTTAGTACCCTGACCGGTTTTTTTCATGGGTTCTCCACGACATCAAAATCCCTTTTGATACTAATCATATCTTCTTTACTTAAGTAGTACCCTTCATCGATTTCCCGTCAAAAAAAAATAGTACCCTTCATCGATAGAGCAAACTCAGACCATTACATGCTAAATAATAATATCTGCATTGTATGAATATGGAAAATTTTACTTAAGTAGTTCTTGGTAAATTCAATGTGTGCCTGCCAGTCTACCACAGTAACCAGCTGACATTACATTAATAGCTTGTCGGTGCAGAAAATCCAGTTTTAGTTTCTGCAGCAGAACAAATTTTTGGTGCTGGTGGGAAGAGATTAAGACCAGCATTAGTTTTTCTGGTGTCCAGAGCAACTGCTGAGTTGGCTGGTTTCTCGTAAGTTGCTTTTGTTATTGTGACATTCGCATTTCTAACAGAATGAGTTGAAATTTTAGTCACTCAGATCATTGTTTTTTGGAATCCAGAGAGCTAACTACAGAACATCAACGCTTAGCAGAGATCATAGAGATGATTCACACTGCAAGTCTAATACATGATGATGTCATAGATGATAGTGGAATGCGAAGAGGTACCGTTTGTACATGTTGCCACTTCTTCCTCACCTTATATACCAAGGATGGAAATAAACAAAGATGTTATATTTTTTTCATAATTATATTCAGATTCGCTGTAGATTAAACTTTGCCTCTATCCACTTATTTCAACAATCATTGCCTTTTTGTTGGATTAGAATGGGATAGCAGGGGATCCAGAAACTCACCAGTTTAGTCTATGACTTAAATGTAATGTTTCAGGGAAGGAAACTATTCATCAGTTATATGGAACACGTGTGGCTGTGCTTGCTGGTGATTTTATGTTTGCCCAATCTTCTTGGTTCCTTGCAAACCTAGAAAACATCGAAGTTATAAAGCTCATCAGCCAGGTAATCATACATGAGCATGCTTGCGTTTCTCCTTAAAACCTTGCATCATTTGCTTCACGTGAAATGCTTTTCTCACAGGTAATCAAGGATTTTGCCAGTGGCGAGATCAAACAAGCATCTACTCTTTTTGACTGTGATGTCACGCTTGACGACTACTTGCTGAAGAGTTACTACAAAACTGCCTCTCTGATTGCAGCAAGCACAAGGTCAGCAGCCATATTTAGTGGTGTCAACACTACTATATGCGAACAGATGTTTGAGTACGGAAGAAATCTTGGACTTTCCTTCCAGGTAGTAGATGACATTCTTGACTTCACCCAATCAGCTGAACAACTTGGCAAACCAGCAGCAAGTGACTTGGCAAAAGGAAATCTGACCGCTCCAGTCATTTTTGCTTTGCAAGATGAAACACAGCTAAGGGATATCATTGATTCCGAGTTTAGTGAAACAGATTCCTTAGCTGCTGCAATAGAGCTAGTTCATAGAAGTGGTGGAATAAGGAGGGCTCATGAGCTTGCAAGAGAGAAGGGTGACTTAGCTATCCAAAATCTGCAGTGCCTTCCAAAGAGCGAGTTCAGAAGTACGCTTGAGAAAATGGTGAGATATAATCTTCAAAGAATTGAATAGTTGGAATGGTTTGTTTTCTCTGTCAGATACATCCCTTCATTGTGGGTTTAGAGTAGTTCCCACAAAAATACACCTCATGTGCCGTTTGGAACAGAAAATCACTATTGCCCAATGAACTTGGGAACAACTGCGCTGTTTCCCTTGACCATCCTACAAGAATTATTATAAACAGGCCAGCGGTATCATCTACGATCTCTGAGATGATTGGTGCGGGATTGTCAGAAAGCAACGAGTTCGCCAGGTGCCTGCCACCCTGTAACCACATGTATTGTAGCACTTCATTTTGCAGCTCAAGTAAATAAAAGAAGTGCATTGCATCTGAGAAATCTTTGTTTTGCAATTTGCACACCCTTATAGTCCAAAGGTTATGTGTCACTGTCATTATTTGCACCCTGACATGATGACAATAGTATAACAATTATGCACTCTGGAATTATTAGATGTGTATGTTTGTGCGCAAAAAATATATACTCTCCCCAACCCATAATATAAGATGTTATTAAAGCCAATATCAGAATAACATCTTATATTATGGGATGGAGGGAGTATCATATTCCATTTCTATTACTTATGTCATGCTATAGCAAATTAGGCAGGCACACTTTAATATACTTACATTGTATGGAAGCAAAGGAATACTGACTAAAATGTGGTTATAATGTGTTGATATCAGAAAAAAATATCTATTGCTCCATCCGTTCACAATTATAAAATGTTTTAGATACTTCAGTGTGGAGTATTACCTGACCAAAATGAGTGAACCTACACACTCAAATGTTTCAGAGAAAAAAAAGGTAAACATCTTTGTAAACGGAGGGAGTACTACCTATGGAGCTGCCCAGAACGAGTTAGAAAATAAACAGCTAAACCACACATACATAACATGATAAAGTTATGTCAGCAATGTACACGCAACCACAAATATATTACAGAAATTTTGGCATCCAACCATGTATATCATACAAACTGGAATCACAACATGCGAATGAAAGCCACGACAATATCATGTGAATGAAAAGCGACAACGGTATCATACAGACTTTTCCCCAGGAAGGTATGATGGAGAACTGCCATCAACATGGCTCTTCTTCTTATGGAACATACCTGTGATGTTTGGCAACATAAAGTTATTCTTCAATAGCGTTCGGCTGCTCCTTTGATGCCCGTCATTCTTCTCAGTGGCTTTTCCAGAAGACGCCTTATGTACAGATGGAGGCACGGTTGCGTGTGCTTGACCTCCTGCAGAAGGCACAGACTCTGCAGCTTTCTTTTGTTCCTTCTCGCGCCACCTCTTAAGCTCACCTTCTACAGCTTTCTTTGCTGCTTCAGCCATCTCTGCCCTCTTCAGTGCCTCCTCTGTTGCCAATTCTATGTCCTCCATCTCTTTCCGAGTAGCTTCCATTTTCTGTATTGCCTCATTCTCACTGGCTCTAACAGCTTCCACTTGAGCCATGGCAGCAGATACTTTCATCTCACTCAACTTCTCGGACTCCTCTACCTTCCGGCTAAGAGATTCAAACTCCTCTTTTGATATTGTGATCTTTCCTCCTGGTTCAGAAGTTGAGGCCCGAACAGCACTTGCTCTGTCTGATAATTGCTTAATCTGATCAAGGGCCTTTGCTTCAGCTGCTTTTGCTTCTTCTGCTTCTTTCAAAGCTGATTGCAACTTTTCCTCGGCTTCTGTTAACGCAACACGTGCATCTTCAGCTTCTTCTCTTAACTCTGCTGCACTCTTCTGCATCATTTCAGCTTCACGCAGGGCAGTTTTTGACTCGGAGGATAGCTGTTGAAGAGCTAGCATCAAGTCATCAGAAGCTGTTGCAGCTTTTGATTCAGCAGCAACAGCTGCCTCAAGCTCAGATTTGCATTTCTGAAGCTTCACGTGTAGATCTCCAACAACGGATTCAGTACCTGTATCCTTCTCCTTGAGCTGATTGTGCTCCTGCTTTACAGCTTCTAACTCCAGTTTCAGCGATTCTACTAAGCTCCGAAGTGAGCTTTCCTCTTGTGCTACTTTCTGTAACATTTCCTTGGCGTCATCCAGCTCCGTGGTAACAGCAGCAACAGACTCTAAATCTAGAGCCCGGGCATCTTCAATCTTTTTCTGCATAGATGAAATCTCAGTGTTGGTCTCATCTAGCTTTTCTTTAAGAGTTATATAAGCAGCAGGATCAAATTCGTTTCTCAAATATGACAGTTTCTTCTCAGTTTCTTCCAAAGCCTGCTTATATGTATTCCTGGCAACATCCTTCTCAGCAAGGATTTGCGTCTCTTCTTGCTGTGCTTGCTCTGTAGCTGCCTTCACATGCGTAAGTGATTCTTGAATTGCTTTAGCCTCATTACAAAGTTGGGCAGCCTTTTCCTTGTTGGCTTCAGTTGAGTGCAATGATTCCTCTTCCTGCTGAGCAGCAGACAGCCTCATATCTAATGATGTTTCAAAATCCTTCTTGAGCTTCCTAAGCTCCTGTTTTGCTGCATCAAGGTCTGCTAGAGCAACTGCATACTGTTGCCTTGCACTGTCCAGTTCCTGCTTCAAGGGACCATCTTTTCCAACAGCTTCATTCGAGCTGCCAACTTCAAGCTGTCTGGTGCGAGTCTTTGCATCTTCGGTGGCTTGAATAGCCAGTTCTTTAGACTTGTTAATTGCATCAAGCTTGGTAGTTAGCTCATCAACAGTTTTTCTAGCTTTCTCCAGCTCAGATAGGGCTTGTAGTCTGGTTGTTTCAGCATTACTCAGCTGTTCCTTGTATTTGTTCAACTCCTTTTGGGCCAAGTGCAGTTCTGTCTCCTTAGCTAACACCCTCTGCCAAAAGTATGATTTAAAATTGAACTGTCAGAGTATATTCGGATAATCAGATACACATATATCTAGTGCATTCTGTTGCATGGATAATCAAGTAGAGATACGACAGTTAAGCAATGCAATTGCATCAGTAATTTTGTAAACCTCAGGAGCCAGATATGAAGGAGCAAAGGCAATACAGTCTGTTCCTGGATACATAAAATCTAGATGCACGAGAGAACCTGTTAAATATAAGCTTAAAATGACACTATCTAAAATCTAATGTGAAATGGAAACAGAGGAAACAACTGGAAAAAAAACTCCAAAAATTCAGACCAGGGAACGTAGAGCTAGTGGATGGTTAAGCTGTTGATTGGTCGCAAATGTGAAATAATTTTCGAACATACAGAATTGTCTTTTCTCTGTCAACAGAATTGTGTTCAAATATCTGCCAATGTCACTTCTACAAAAATCAATAAAGTTGACAACAATTTAAACTACTATCACAAACAATTTCTCCTTTTTTTCCTTCCCCAACCAAAACCAAACAAAACAGCTAAAAACTTAGATTGATTTAAAAATATAAGCACAGTAACTCCAGTCCCCGCTGGTACTAATACTAATGACATAAACGGCACAGTTCTCCGCTCAGAGAAAAAGTAAAATTGGCCTAACTGGAAAGTTTTCAATATTCTACCGGGAAAAAAAAGAAGCTGCTATCATATGTATGGATTTGTGTGGTGTGCCCACAGCAGTGCACAGAAAGAGGCGGGTACTGCAACGTCAGAACAGTAGACGTGGTTATCTTCACAGGATTCTTGTGGGGCAGATAAGCTTGTGGTTATTGCTTTGAGATAGGCCAGTTACAAAGCTTAGAATATATTAGTTGCAAAGCAATTCGTTAGTTGGTTTAAATATCTGCATGCATAGCCAGATTAATCTGCTAGGGAAATTACCAATTTATGAGTACCTTTGATTTGAAGGATTCCACATTTCTAAATGGGGAACATTCACTAAATACAGAAAATAATACACATGTAGTAACAACAGCGGACACTTATAAAAACACAACTGATATTACTCACTCAAATATGCTGGAACTAATAGTCTAATAGGACTACAAAGAGGACAAATTATCAATGGCGAACTAGTGCACAGGAAATAAATCAGACATTTCAGAGGAGATAAACAAGCAAGATCAGATCAAAGAAAAATTATCACATACTGACATCTAAAAACTTCCCGGTGACAGAACTTTGTGACGTAAGATTCAGAGTTAGCAGTGTTTGCAACAACAAGCCTTATGAACTGCATTCCTTTTCAAAATTGTGCATACAAGGATGTCGATGGTTAGAGCAGGCATCCTCAGTATTCATGTTATGTGAGTGGAGTATCTACCTCTGCTTGAGTA